>JAODUO010003425.1:0-14985 GCA_025642075.2 Ridgeia piscesae
CATTTCTCTTCCATTTAAATTTTTGATCATTTTTTTTTGTTTTGTGGGGCTCTTTTGTTTGGTGTACGTGTTGTGTCCCCCACCATGTCGGTCATTTTCTCTCTATATTCGGTAGTGTTCATGATTACCGTGGCTCTACCTTTGTCTGCAGGGAGTATGATGATGGAGTTGTCTTTTTTCAGTGTCTGTGTAGCTATCCTCTCCCCCTTGCTGATGTTAGATTTTGGGATATTAGCTCCTTTGATGGTACATACAATCTGCCCTCTGAGTTCTTCTGCCGCGGTCTCTGTCATGTATTTCGCGACTAACTCAGTACCGGCTATGATTTCTTCGACGAAGTAATGGTAAAGTTTAAACCTTTACTAACTATAGATCATTCATCATCACTGATCTGCCTATCGCTCAGGTTCATTACCCACCTGTTTGTGTCTTGTCGGTGTCTGTCACTTCTTTCTTAGTTTGAGATTTGTTGTAAAGTCTCTCGAACTTGCTTTGTTGTTGTGACCTAGTTTACTCGAATGTGACATCATTTAATAATTTATTCCATGATTATAACTACTAGGTATGTTGTATATCACATGCGTACGTCCAACACCAAATAAAAATACGTCCGAACAAACTCATCTGTAATTGTTCTATACAACACAAACATAATTCTTTTGGGGTTTAGCTAACATCTTAATATCTGCCCTCTGGATATATTACACAGTGTTTGCAATGTACCCTCACACATCACAAGCTTTGGACATAACCTTACAAGGGTGAACATTTTAGGTCCGTGTGAATACATCCAACACCATGCATGTTTTTCACTGTATGGCTAAAATGGTTACAGGAGGGAACTCACTTTATATGGGACAATTATGTCCTAGTGGGTTCTTATAATATCTGATAGTACAGAGTTGTGGCACTGTCTATCCCTTGATGCAGAGAATAGCTAAAGTGTCCGAAATGTACATCCGACACAGCTGAACTGCCCATACACTGTATATCATTTATGTCAGAATAGCTATATGCAGAGACCCGTCGATCTGTCATTTGGACGGGTGAAACTCGTTGTTGATGGGTAGAAACATAACTGGATGGGTGGTGGATGGGTAAAAACTAAGGAGCAAAAACGTATAATAAAATCATAGATAATGGCAGTTATGCTTTGAAAATAGATGTAGTTAATTTCAGGTCATTAACATATCTCAACTGGCTACACATGAATTAACATCCAAAAATGTTTCACTGGTAAAATTGTTTTCCTGCATAAGGCCATCGGGTCATTCTGAGCAATTATTTTGTGAATTTTTTAATGGCAAGAATATCCTCATTATATTTTGAAGGTATTTTGCGTGGAAGGTAGACAGGTGTTTGAGGTCAAGTTCAGTCATACTCCAGCATCTGGAGCCATAGTTACGAGAGTTGAGAGGACACAACTTTGGTATAGCTTAGTTTCATTCTTCTAGAATGTATTGCCGATCTCCAGACAGGTTTCAGTCTGAAGAAAACACCTGGGTGTTTATGGAAAATTCTACGGTAACGTAATTACAATTCAGAACTTTTTTGAGCTGATGTTGTTTACATGTTTTCATTCAGACTGTATCTAGAATGGAGACTTAAACACAGCTTGAAATACTCACCATTCCCTATAAGAAACAGTTGTAGCTTTTAAGAAATGTAATAAATTGATTAAACTATGGCTGTTTAAATTTTGGTAACACAATTACACAAACATTTTTTAATATCAGTAAGATCAATTGTTAACATATGTCAAGAAAATGTTTCTGAAATCTGCAATCTACTAGTGCTGACTGACAGCTAGCGTTAATAAAAATCATAATGTCACCTTGTAATGGATAGAATTGTATTCATGATATATGCACCATTCTTTTACAGTGTGCAGGTTTTGGTTGGCAACAGAATTACAAGATGTGGTAACAAAACTACAAGACTGACTATTTTTGGAATATAACATCAAATTGGTACTCACTTTTGGTCCAGTATATAGACCGTGCAGTATTTCCAAGTTCTAATTAAAAAAAAACAATTGCACTGGCTAATAATTATACACAATATTTTGTATTTAATCCAAGACCAATTGAAGGCTTTTGTTGAACTCCTGTTTATCTATGGCTCATAGAGGATATTACTGTCACAACCCTGATCAGATGAGGCAGTCAATATGATCAGCAACATCATGCCAGAAAGGTGATAGAGGTCAGTGCTCTTCAAAGAAGTTGTCATCTCAGTTTCAGAACACATTTGTATTTTTCTATAATCGTCCTCTTTAAGTCCAGATTTGTTTGTGGTTCACTGCACCGGCTTTATGTGGCGAATTAGACTGATGTCATGCTAGTCTTTTGAACTAAATAATTCTTAATTTACCCATGGCTTAGGTGATGCGTTCATGCAGAATATTCTGACTTTTCCTGGCAACAACCATGGTAAAGTCATTTGGTTAGATCACATTTGCGTTACCTATATCACTTCATAGAGTACTTGGGCAATAAACTTCAACCATATATTTGGAAAAGAAATGCCATGTAGAATTTCTTTGAAAAGCCATCAAAACATTCTGCAACCTATCTTTGGTAGGTATTTGGCTAATCTTGTTGATTTACCCATTCTTTCTACATGACCAGCCCATTTCAACATTCTCCTCACCAGTTAGCTCCGATGGCAATTGTTGACATATTTTGGGCAAAGGTAGAAAAACAGTGAGGTGGACCACCTCGCTTGTCATGATGGAGGGAAAACACTGACTTGGAAGGCATAGCTTTATCTAAATACATGTCCACCTGTCAATTTGCCATTATAGTATCAGTTTGGTGGCAGAAATGTGAGCTGAAAGGGGCGGCGACCATGTCCTATGACTTGGGCATCATAAAATAGCAGGGCCACTGGGAAATTATATTTTTTACTTGCATGACCTAAATTTGTTGTCCTACAGAAGCCAAACCTGTCTATCATCCCATGGAGTACCCAACAGGTGGATAATGCAATGGCATTACCATTTAATTTAGGGTAATGTTGGACTGGTGGGTCTGGTGGTTTTGGTCTATGATCACTACATGTATCAGTGGAAAATCTATTCTACAGTGGCACCATCTTGTGGTCAAAACATGCAAACTGACAGTGACATTTACTGAATTGTTTTAGATCATAAGCACTGCATATATCTCAGAAAACCTCTTGAAATATTGGATGGGATGTTAATGAGTTAAGGCAATACTAAAGCCATAATTATTGATTTTGGAAGTTGGCTAATTGTTGAGTAAACTGATGTTTGTGTGGTTTCAGCTCAAAGCGTCACCAGTGACATTGGTGACAATGTGACAACATGACTGGGGATCACTTTGTTTATTCAAACATTCTTCACCACTTGGATGACATGGCCCCTCAGTCATTAGAGAACTCGACAGAATCATCCATCCATGTATTGTCTCACCTTCCAAGCAGCCGGCTAAGATGAGTTAGTATTAGTTGTGGAATAGAATCTCATGACAGAACAAGACATCAAAAATATTAAGCATCTAGTTTTAATGGTGTACTCAGTTTTACCTTTGGGTGCACTCGTGCTTAGATCATACCATAGTTCTGGCACAAACGTTTCACCCAGAAGAGACATGCTATCCAGTGTCAGTGACAGGCTGCAATATACCAGGACCCAAAACAGGACTATAGAGGTATCTTCAATGTGCAAACATAATAATGAGCGAAGTTTGGTGTTGCTAGATTCCAAGATATTTCGTTGCAATTCCATGAGTGACCGTCCTGCTGATTACATGATGGATAAAACACATCACAAATCTGGATTAAATCAAGTTTCAAAAACTGAACTCTGCAACATACTGGCAATCGGAGAATACGACACGGTCACCGGGTGTCATCACATACCCACAGTTTGTGACCTTTGACATGACCAAGGTGTTCATGGTCCAGAACATCCTGGCAATATTTATCAGCCCTAACGACAACCCGTCGACCTGTTATTTGGACAGGTAAAATGTGTTGTTGATGGGTAGAAACATAGCTGGATGGGTGACGGGTGCGTAAAAAATAAGGAGCAAAAAAGATCATAAAAATCATAGATAATGGCAGGTATGACTTGAACATAGGTGTGCATGTGTGTGACATTGGTATTTGTAGCTAACTTGAGGTCACTCAACACATCTGAAATGGCTTGTATATACACATGATTTAACATGCACATGCAACCAAAAACGTGTGACTAGAAAAAATTGTCATCCTGCATAAAACCTTGTTTGTTGGGTCATTCTGAGCAGTTCTTTACAATTGTTAATTTTTATGGTCAGAATATTGTGGTTATACAGTCTTCATCAGGACAGTGTTTTGGGTCATCCAAGTTTGTTTCTGAAGGTGTCCATCTAATTTCTGTTTGAGGGATGTTGTCATCTTCTGTCTAAAGACATGGCTGATTCGTCTCCATCTTCTTCTAATGAAATCTTGTTTATATTGTTAATTGGCATAGCTTTTTGCGAGACCCGTCCACCCAGCATTTGGATGGGTAAAACCCGTTGTGGATGGATAGAAACATCACAGACAGGTGGTGACAAGGTAAACACTAAGGAGCAAAAAAGGTCTCTAAAATCATATCAATAAAGACTGTTATGTCTTAAAAATGGGTGTCACTTGTATATGTAGTTTATTTCAGGTCATGAAACACATCTCAACTGGCTTGTATACATGTACATATATTAACACCCACCTATCTACCAAATATGTTATCCGGTATTAAGGCGTTTGTTGGCTTGTTCTGATAGGTTCTTTTTGGCGAGAGTATCCTCTATATATTTTGAAGACTTTTTTGTGGAAGGTAGACAAGTGTTTGAGGTTCAGTTCTGCCATTCGCCAGCATTCTGAGCCATAGCTAAGAGAGTTATAGGACAGCTTTGGTATAGCTTAGTTTGTTCTTCTAGAATATATTGCTGGTATCCAAACAGGTTTCCGTCTGAAGAAAGTAGACCTACCTCTGGCAATTCTGCGGTAACAGAATTACAATTCACAACATTTCTGTGCGTATATTGTTGATATTTTCCTATTCAGGTTGTGTCTAGAATGGAAACCTAAACATAGTTTGAAATACCATTCCCTATATGAAACAAAGGTAGCTGTAAAGAAATGTAGCAAATTGGTAAAATCATGGCCGTCTCAATTTTGATAATGGAATTACACAGATATTGTTAATACCAATAACATCAGTTTTTAACAAATGTCAAGACATATCGTCTGAAATCTGCAATCTACCAAGGCTGACAGCTAACATTAATAATAACCATATAACACGGCCTTGTATTGAATAGAATTTTATTCAAAATATATGCACAGTTCTTTTATAATGAACAGGTTTTTGTTGGTAACAGAATTACAAGCCATTTTGACAGAATTACAAGACTATTTTTTGAATAAACCATCAAATAATTTATTCATACTTATTGTTACTCTTCTGTTTGTTTTCATAACACTGTATCTCTATAATCTAATTTTTTTAAACAATTATACTGGCTAATAATTATATACACTATCGAACAATGTATTTCGTATGTAATTCAAGATCAGTCGATAGCAATTATTGAACACCTGTTCATCTATGGCTCAGGGAGGATATTAATGTCACAACTTTGATCAGTTGAAGCAGTCAATATAATCATCAACATCATGCCAGACAAATTTACAAAGTTTAATGCTTTTCAAAGAAGTTGTCACCTTAGTTTTAAAAACCTGGGAAAACAAATGTATTTGTATTTTTTTCACAACCATCCATTTAAAGTCCCAATTCGTTTGTCAATGCCTACTGCATTCTCAAGATTTATTGCCCTTTACTGCTGTCTTCTTTGTCATCTTCATTGCCTAAACTTTGAAGAAGTTCCTTAGGGATGCTTATTTGACATGAATTTGTGCATGAATTCCAAAGAATGTAACTGCCTCCCGACTGTGAATCTTTGCACAGGTCTGCTTTATGTTGGGAATTATACTGATCCCACTCCAGTCACTTGAACTTGATGGTTTTGAATTCAATAGTGTGACATTTCCTGGCAGCAATTAAACACAACCTGATATCACTTTAGAGGATGCTTGGAGTGTAATAAACCATACTTTAGCTGCGTGTGGAAAAAACTGTGTAGAATGTCTTTGAAAGTCCATTAAAACATTCTGCAACTAATCTTGTGAATCTTGTCGATTACCAAGGATTACTGCTGCCATTATGTGTTGTATCAAATGCTACTCATGGTACCTTTCTGAAACCACCAACTGTTTTCATAAGTATTGTCCAAAGATTTGATTCATAGCTAACTGATATACTGTCCCAGTGCCTGTGTTGATTTCTAATGCAAATAGGTCCCATTATTAGTTTCTTAAATTATGATGTAAAATGCAAGAGAAAATAAAAATATGATTAGCTTCTTTTTACTGTTGTCAACATATGTTCTTGCTTGCCGATATATCTCTCCATCAGTTCTCATACTTGTTTGTTTGTGGTGTGTGAAGAGTAGTAAACCTGTAACAGCCTCCACATGCAGTTCATCTCAAAGGCATTGATGCACTTGTAATCTCTGCTTTGACAGTCTAAGTTTCACAGCCATATAAGAAGACTGATGTTGTCAATGCTCTCATCAAACTCATTCTGACTTCAATAGATACGTTCAAGATGATCTGTCAAGGTGAGCTTCAGGTTTGCCAATAATGGTGTAGCTTATGGATTAGATAAATCACCATCAAACGAAATGTAGTGAACCCCAATGACCATTGGAATCGACCAACCAAAACACAATGATAGTAGACCAACTTGTAATATTGTAGATACATTTGCTTGTTTGTATTGTGTTTTATTGATGTTAACAATGTTCTGAGTACAATGTGATGAATAAACTTTCATTCACAAAAACCCCATGTCTGTCCACCAGTCAGGACAATTATAGTGAAGTAGGTGTCTTAGTGGATTCTCAGAGTACTAATGACACAGAGGTGTTAATCCAGCCTACAGCATGTCCACTAGTGAGGACAATAACAATGGAGTAGGTGTCAAAGCAGACACTCTGTGTATTACTGGGGCAAATGCTACAGAAGCATTTTGGACTACTGACCAACATTCACATCCAGGTAATAAAGAGCCCCTGGACATGTCCAATAGATAGAACAAAGGACCAGGGCTGTCATTCTTGCCCAACTTCTGCCAGCACATATTTTCTTCACCAGACTTTTATGTACATCATATATACATGTTTTGCTAACTCTCCAGTTGTCCATACAGTAACTTTATTAATGTTTTAACATAATTTATAAACATATTAACGGTTTGTTTTAAGAAATCACGTACCGCTCCCCAAGCTTCTTTGGACTGTCACACGCTAGAAGCCCCTAAACTCTGCCTCATGGATGAGATGTTCCAACTGGGGCACAAACTAACCATCGTCTGGTCTAGCTGTCACAATTGTGTCCTGCAAAGTTACTTTGTCATCAGCAGAGTCTAGTTCTGTTGAACATCTACACCCAGAGCACCTCCCAGGGGTGTCAAGACTCAGGTTGAAAGTTCCAGTCTGGAACATAGCTGCTTACACAACTTGTTTCATCTTAGGGCATTCATGAAAAATGAGTTGTACCTGACTTATATGTGCTGGCTTTTTGTGCAAATGTATAACTATTTTTGTGATGAAATCATTGAACAAATACATTATTTTCAAGGAGCGAACAGTGTCTTTCTATCTGCGACATGAAGCTAGGTACTTATGCTTCTTAGAGAAGTTGAAATGGTGATAGATTAAACAAGGAAGTAAAGTGTCAAGTGCATTGACCAGACCTGAGGATACTGCTAATATATATATATATATATATATATATATATATATATATATATATATATATATATATATACATATATATATATATATATATATATATATATATATATATATATCCTTGTTTAATCTATCACCATTTCAACTTCTCTAAGAAGCATAAGTACCTAGCTTCATGTCGCAGATAGAAAGACACTGTTCGCTCCTTGAAAATAATGTATTTGTTCAATGATTTCATCACAAAAATAGTTATACATTTGCACAAAAAGCCAGCACATATAAGTCAGATACAACTCATTTTTCATGAATGCCCTAAGATGAAACAAGTTGTGTAAGCAGCTGTGTTACACAGACTGGAACTTTCAACTTGAGTCTTGACGGGTGTAGATGTTCAACAGAACTAGACTCTGCTGATGACAAAGTAACTTTGCAGGACACAATTGTGACAGCTAGACCAGACGATGGTTAGTTTGTGCCCCAGTTGGAAGTCCAAAGAAGCTTGGGGAGCGGTACGTGATTTCTTAAAACAAACCGTTAATATGTTTATAAATTATGTTAAAACATTAATAAAGTTATTGTATGGACAATTAGCAAAACATGCATACAACATGTACATAAAAGTCTGGTGAAGAAAATATGTGCTGGCAGAAGTTGGGCAAGAATGACAGCCCTGGTCCTTTGTTCTATCTATTGGACATGTCCAGGGGCTCTTTATTACCTGGATGTGAATGTTGGTCAGTAGTCCAAAATGCTTCTGTAGCATTTGCCTCAGTAATACACAGAGTGTCTGCTTTGACACCTACTCCATTGTTATTGTCCCATTGTTGTTTATAGCTATTCTAACACTTGTCTCATTAGTACTCTGAGTATCCACTTCACTACAATTGTCCTGACTGGTGGACAGACATGGGTTTTTTATGAATGAAAGTTTATTCAGCACATTGTACTCAGAACATTGTTAACATCAATAAAACACAATACAAACAAACAAATTTATCTACAATATTACAAGTTGGTCTACTATCATTGTGTTTTGGTTGGCCGATACCAATGGCCAATGGGGTTCACTGGATTTAGTTTGAAACCTGAAGCTCACCTTGACAGATCATCTTGAACGTATCTATTGAAGTCAGAATGAGTTTGATGAGAGCATTGACAACATCAGTCTTCTTATATGGCTGTGAAACTTAGACTGTCAAAGCAGAGATTACAAGTGCATCAATGCCTTTGAGATGAACTGCATGTGGAGGCTGTTACAGGTTTACTACTCTTTACACACCACAAACAAACAAGTATGAGAACTGATGGAGAGATATATCGGCAAGCAAGAACATATGTTGACAACAGTAAAAAGAAGCTAATCATACTTTTATTTTCTCTTGCATTCTACATCATAATTTAAGAAACTAATAATGGGACCTAAGTACATTAGAGGTCAGCACAGGCACTGGGACAATGTTTAGCTATGAATCAAATCTTTGGACAATATATGAGAAAGCAGTTGGTGGTTTCAGAAAGACACCGTAACGCATAATGGCAGCAGTAATCATGTGTCGGCTTCACAAGATTAGTTGCAGAATGTTTTAATGGACTTTCAAAGACATTCTACACAGTTTTTCCACACGCAGCTAAAGTAAGGTTTATTACACTCCAAGCATCCTCTAAAGTGATATCAGGTTGTGTTTAATTGCTGCCAGGAAATGTCACACTATTGAATTCAAAACCATCAAGTTCAAGTGACTGGAGTGGGATCAGTATAATTCCCAACATAAAGCAGACCTGTGCAAAGATTCACAGTCGGGAGGCAGTTACATTCTTTGGAATTCATGCACAAATTCATGTCAAATAAGCATCCCTAAGGAACTTCTTCAAAGTTTAGGCAATGAAGATGACAAAGAAGACAGCAGTAAAGACAATAAATCTTGAGAATGCAGTAGGCATTGACAAACGAATTGGGACTTTAAATGGATGGTTGTGAAAAAAATACAAATACATTTGTTTTCCCAGGTTTTTAAAACTAAGGTGACAACTTCTTTGAAAAGCATTAAACTTTGTAAATTTGTCTGGCATGATGTTGATGATTATATTGACTGCTTCAACTGATCAAAGTTGTGACATTAATATCCTCCCTGAGCCATAGATGAACAGGTGTTCAATAATTGCTATCGACTGATCTTGAATTACATACGAAATACATTGTTCGATAGTGTATATAATTATTAGCCAGTATAATTTTAAAAAAATTAGATTAAAAACAAACAGAAGAGTAACAATAAGTATGAATAAATTATTTGATGGTTTATTCAAAAAATAGTCTTGTAATTCTGTCAAAATGGCTTGTAATTCTGTTATCAAAAAAACCCTGTTCATTATAAAAGAACTGTGCATATATTTTGAATAAAATTCTATTCAATACAAGGCCGTGTTATATGGTTATTATTAATGTTAGCTGTCAGCCTTGGTAGATTGCAGATTTGAGATGATATGTCTTGACATTTGTTAAAAACTTATGTTATTGGTATTAACAATATCTGTGTAATTCCCTTATCAAAATTGAAACGGCCATGATTTCACCAATTTGTTACATTTCTTAACAGCTACCTCTGTTTCGTATAGGGAATGGTATTTCAAACTATGTTTAGGTTTCCATTCTAGACACAACCTGAATAGGAAAATATCAACAATATACGCACAGAAATGTTGTGAATTGTAATTCTGTTACCGCAGAATTGCCAGAGGTAGGTCTACTTTCTTCAGACGGAAACCTGTTTGGATACCAGCAATATATTCTAGAAGAACAAACTAAGCTATACCAAAGCTGTCCTATAACTCTCTTAGCTATGGCTCAGAATGCTGGCGAATGGCAGAACTGAACCTCAAACACTTGTCTACCTTCCACAAAAAAGTCTTCAAAATATATTGAGGATACTCTCGCCAAAAAGAACCTATCAGAACAAGCCAACAAACGCCTTTATACCGGATAACATATTTGGTAGATAGGTGGATGTTAATATATATGTACATGTATACAAGCCAGTTGAGATGTTTCATGACCTGAAATAAACTACATATACAAGTGACACCCATTTTTAAGACATAACAGTCATTATCAATATGATTTTAGAGACCTTTTTTGCTCTTTAGTTTTTACCTTGTCACCACCTGTCTGTGATGTTTCTATCCATCCACAACGGGTTTTATCCATCCAAATGCTGGGTGGACGGGTCTCGCACAAAGCTATGCCATTAACAATATGAACAAGATTTAACTAGAAGATGGAGATGGATCAGCCATGTGTTAAGACAGAAGATGACAACATCCCCCAAACAGAAATTAGATGGACACCTGCAGAAACAAACTTGGATCATGTCTGATGAACTCTTATTGTATTCTGACCATAAAGTGAATTGTAAAGAACTGCTCGAATGACCCAACAAACAGGTTTTATGCAAGGATGACAATTTTCTAGTCACGTTTTTGGTTGCGTAATGCATGTTAAATCTGTCGTGTAAACCATTCAATTGATGACCTCAAGGGTTAATATGCAATGTCACACACACATGCACTTATATGTTCAAGTCATACCATTTATCTCATGATTTTATGATCTTTTGCTCACTGCGTACATCAGCTGTATTTCTACACATCAACAACACATTTACCTGTCCAAATAACAGGTCGACGGGTTGTCGTTAGGGCTGATAAATATTGCCAGGATGTTCTGGACCATGTCAAACGTCACAAACTGTGGGTATGTGATGACACCCGGTGACCGTGTCGTATTCTCCGATTGCCAGTATGTCGCAGAGTTCAGTTTTTGAAACTTGATTTAATCCAGATTTGTGATGTGTTTTATCCATCATGTAATCAGCAGGACGGTCACTCATGGAATTGCAACGAAATATCTTGGAATCTAGCAACACCAAACTTCGCTCATTATTATGTTTGCACATTGAAGATACCTCTATAGTCCTGTTTTGGGTCCTGGTATATTGCAGCCTGTCTGACACTGGATAGCGCTCTGCTTCTGGAGTGAACGTTGTGCCAAAATATGGCGTGATCTAAGCAGGAGTGCGCAAGGTAAGGCTGAGTGCACCGACAAAACTAGATTAGCAATATTTTGGCGTCTTGATGTCATGACATTCTTCCGCAGCTAGCTCATCTTGGCAGCTTTTAACGGAGTAATACATGGATGGATGATTCTGTGGAGTTCTCTAATGACTGAGGGGCCATGTCATTCAAGTGGTGAAGAATGTTTGAATAAACAAAGTGATGCCTAGTCATGTTGTCACTATGTCACCAATGTCACTAGTGACGCTTTGAGCTGAAACCACACAAACATCAGTTTACTCAACAACTGGCCAACTTCCGAAATCAATAATTATGGCTTTAGTATTGCCTTAACTCACCAATATTTGAAGAGGTTTTCTGAGATATATGCAGTGTTTATGATCCAAATGTCATTGTCATTTTGCATGTTTTGACCACAAGATGGTGCCACTGTAGAATAGATTTTCCACTGATACATGTAGTGATCATAGACCAAAACCACCAGACCCACCAGTCCAACATTACCCTAAATTAAATGATAATGCCATTGCATTATCCACCTGATGGGTACTCCATGGGATGACAGACAGGTTTGGCTTTAGTAGGACAAAAATTTTAAGCAATTTTTCCCAGGGGCCCCTCCTTTTATGATCCCCAAAAATAAATAGGATTTTTCCCCCTTTTCAAAATTTCTGCCACCAAACTGATATTAAATGGTTAAATTGGTAAAGCTATGCCCCAAGTCATTGTTTTCCCTCCATCATGACAAGCAAAGGGGGGTTTTTTTCCTTTTTTTTCTACCTTTCCCCAAAATATGTCAAAAATTTGCCATGGGCCCCAACGGGTTTTGAAAAAAATGTTGAAAAGGGGGGGTAAATCAACAAGATTAGCCAAATATCCCAAAAAATAGGTTGAGAATTTTTGATGGCTTTTAAAAAGAAATTTTTTCAAAATATATGGTTAAAGGTTTATTGCCCAAATCTATGAAGTGAAAAGGTAAAAATGTGATCAAACCCAAATGACTTTACCATGGTTTGTTGCCAGGAAAATCAAAATTCTCATGACGCATCACCTAAAATGGGTAAATTAAGAATTATTTAGTTCAAAAGACTAGCATGACATCAGTCTAATTTCCCAAAATAAAGCCGGTGCAGTGAACCACAAACAAATCTGGACTTAAAGAGGACGATTATAGAAAAATACAAATGTGTTCTGAAACTGAGATGACAACTTCTTTGAAGAGCACTGACCTCTATCACCTTTCTGGCATGATGTTGCTGATCATATTGACTGCCTCATCTGTCAGGGGTTTTGAAATAATATCCTCTATGAAACCATAATAAACAAAAAAAGTTCAAGGGCTTGAATTAAATACAAAAAATTTTAATAATTATTAGCCATGCAATTTTTTTTTAATTAAACGGGAAATACTGGACCAAAAGTGAGTACCCAAATTTTATGTTTTATTCCAAAAATAGTCAGTCTTGTAGTTTTGTTACCACATCTTTTAATTCTGTTGCCAACCAAAACCTTTCACACTGTAAAAGAATGGTGCATATATCATGAATACAATTCTATCCATTACAAGGTGACATTATGATTTTTATTAACGCTAGCTGTCAGTCAGCACTAGTAGATTGCAGAAATTTTAGAAACATTTTCTTGACATATGTTAACAATTGATCTTACTGTATTAAAAAAAGTTTGTGTAATTGTGTTACCCAAAAATTTTAAAAAGCCATAGTTTAATCAATTTATTACATTTCTTAAAAGCTACCAAATGTTTCTTATAGGGAATGGTGAGTATTTCAAGCTGTGTTTAAGTCTCCATTCAGATACAGTCTGAATGAAAACATGTAAACAACATAAACTCAAAAAAAGTTCTGAATTGTAATTACGTTACCGTAGAATTTTCCATAAACACCCAGGTGTTTTCTTCAGACTGAAACCTGTCTGGAGATCGGCAATACATTCTAAAAGAATGAAACAAAACTATACCAAAGTTGTGTCCTCTAAAGCAAGTTATTCAAGAAAAATTTTTTTTTTGAGGTTTATTCTTGCCTTTAAAAAAATTCAAAAATAATTTTCTCAGAATGCCCCGAGGGCCCTTATCAGGAAAAAATTTTACCAGTGAAACATTTTTGGATGTTAATTCTGTGTACCCCCCTTTAGATATTTTAAAACCGAAATTTACATCTATTTTCAAAACATAACTGCCATTATCTATGATTTTATTATACTTTTTTTCTCCTTAGTTTTTACCCATCCACCACCCATCCAGTTATGTTTTTACCCATCAACAACGAGTTTCACCCGTCCCAAAAAACAGATTGACGGGTCTCTGCATATAGCTATTCTGACATAAATGATATACAGTTATGGGCAGTTCAGCTGTGTCGGATGTACATTTCGGACACTTTAGCTATTCTCTGCATCTAGGGATAGACAGTGCCACAACTCTGTACTATCAGATATTATAAGAACCCACTAGGACATAATTGTCCCATATAAAGTGAGTTCCCTCCTGTAACCATTTAGCCATACAGTGAAAAACATGCATGGTGTTGGATGTATTCACACGGACCTAAAATGTTCACCCTTGTAAGGTTATGTCCAAAACTTTGTGAGTGTGAGGGTACATTGCCCAAACCCGAGGGCAGATATTAAGATGTTAGCTAAACCCCAAAAGAATTATGTTTGTGTTGTATAGAACAATTACAGATGAGTTTGTTCGGACGTATTTTTATTTGGTGTTGGACGTACGCATGTGATATATAACATACCTAGTAGTTATAATCATGGAATAAATTATTAAATGATGTCACATTCGAGTAAACTAGGTCACAACAACAAAGCAAGTTCGAGAGACTTTACAACAAATCTCAAATAAGAAAGAAGTGACAGACACCGACACAGACACAAACAGGTGGGTAATGAACCTGACGATAAGGGAGATCAGTGATGATGAATGATCTATAGTTAGTAAAGGTTTAAACTTTACCATTACTTCGTTGAAGAAATCATAGCCGGTACTGAGTTAGTCGCGAAATACATGACAGAGACCGCGGCAGAAGAACTCAGAGGGCAGATTGTATGTACCATCAAAGGAGCTAATATCCCAAAAACTAAC
>JAODUO010003426.1:0-14771 GCA_025642075.2 Ridgeia piscesae
TAAAGTAATCAGAAAGTAATCATGATTACATTGTAAAGTAATCGTACTCGTACTCGAGTACATTTGTTTTCTGAGTACTCGTACTCATGCATGTTCAAAGTAATCGTACTCGAGTACATTTGTATTGTACTCACTCCATCTCTGGTATATTGTTAACTGGCAAACTGTCATATTGAGACATCACGCTAATGTGCATGGTGGATCATCTGACTTACTTGCTGAACCATTGGATTAATTTTTTTGAATTACATTAGTGATTTGCACGACACAATGGTTGAGGGTAGAGAATTCCACTCATTGTGGTGGAGAAGAAACTGGTTCCAAATGTTTACCGAGTGTTTACCCGAAGATCTAGTGTTGTATTGGATAGAGTAGAGTGATCTTGTGGGATATCTACAAGTCCACGTTCCATCTAGTATATTATGCTAGTCTGTTAATATTTCTTCTTGTTTGCTCAGTGTGTCCCCAATATTTCAAGAAACTACCAATAAAGGCAATAATATTGCAAATTTGCAAAGTGATTTTTTTACAGTACATAAGTTATGTCTCATCATAGCTAATTATTCATCATTTACTGTAAGCCTGTAACATGTCCTAGTATCAATGTTGTATGAGTATCTGAACTGATACAGCACACAGAATTTGTCATTTGTTCTCTCACTGAACAAATAACATGAATGATTGAAAACAACATTCGCAATTCTATTTTTTAATGTTTGAATAATATGTTTACTGAAAAATATAGCAGTCATGTTGGCACTTTCAGAGCGGTCAACCTGAAAATAGGAACTGCATGCGTAGCTACGAAACTCGAAAGGCAGTACTTTTGATGTTATTTAGCGAGTGATATCAAAGTGCCTATATTATCGTTCATGCGGATTGACTATGACGTCTACTATCTGGCTTGCATTCAGCTGTTTTTTTTATTGACATGTAGCTTTACCTTATTTTTATGCCTCTGTTCATGCAAACGTGATATATACCCTTCAAAGTAGGATAAAATAAAACAAATAATAATGAATAACAATATCGGACGGCCTAACTCGCTTGGACCTAGTTAGCGGCTCCATGATCCCGTGTACATACCTTCTAGAACGTTAACTGTGGTGGACGTTTACGAACAATATCAGTATGTACATAAGTCATCTCGACAGACATCGCAATGTGTCTAATGGTACAAGATGCAAATAATTTAGATACAGAAGACTTAATAATATTTACTAACCTTCTTGCGCGCTTTGATGACTTGGCTACGGCGACGGAAGGATTCGACCGGTAACCCGTTTCGACGACTATCGTTGGTGATTAAATATCGCGCTAATATCGTTTGCACAGCTCCATACTTGAAAACTCGACGTCGCCGACGTTTCTGCGGATCTTGACCCAGTATATACGGTGAGAAACATCCTATTCGAAGCAACGTTCTTCGAACGGATGTCCTTCTTCGAAGTTCGCGTATTTTACAACATTGTGTTTACAACGGCGATAGCATTGACGCACGCAATCGGACACGTGACTTTAAGGCCGGTTCTGCGTGCTGAGTGGTCAGACCACGGTCAGACAACAGGAAGAGGCGCATCATGGACGCCTCTATGAAGCCGATGATTTCAGTAAAATTATCCACTTTGGAATTATTTTACTAATAAACCACTGACGTTAAAAATGTGATTACCGTTCAGAATGGTTGCTTTGTATTAGCTCTTTAACGTGCATAGCACTTAATATTTCCCTTTTGGTTCCCTTTAAGAATCGTTGTAAAATAAACGGAATATATGCCGGGCTATTCTTAAAACGAGAGTGTTTGCTCCTAGATATATGTTTTCATTTAATATTACGTTTTTCTGACTACAACAGACATATTGCAAATTTATTGCCTGTCAGATGGTGTATGTTTACTTTAAAAAGCTCTGACCAATGTTTGAATGTGGTATGATGTTATGTTTTGTTAAGTAAATGTTCGTTTTGAACATACCTTCGCCACTCTCTTCTTCTTCCGAATCATTGTCTCCACTCTCTACAAGAAGGAACATATCATGTTGTCTTATTAAGTTCAAAAACGAAACACGGAGAGGAATATAGAAGTTGTAGAATTTTGTGAAACGAAATACTATGAATTACTCCTACAATACGCACTGTTACCATAACAGTCGTTAATACACTAAATTCACCTTCTTTAAGAATCGTTGTAAAATAAAAATAAAATATGCGGGGCTATTCTTAAAACGAGAGATGTGTGTTTTCTTTAATATTACGTTTTCCTGACAACAATAAACATGTTGCAAATTTACATCGGTGGCCTTCATTGGGAACTGTATCTCTACTGTTCTCCAACTGGTGCAATCTTCCTAATCTAGATGGCCTCTTTAACTCCAAAGCGAACACCTACACCTGTCCACCACTTTTGCCCCCTTCCAGTCTATGACATAGTTATGTCTATCTGAATGGTGTGTTATTGCCGACTTGTGATCTACCTTGTTCAAGTATTTTCCTTTGTCCCAAGTAATACGTCCGGTTGTTATCGTTTCAACTGATTTCCTGTGTTCTTCTAATCTCGTGCCAATGTTCGTCCGGTTTCACCGATGTAAGATCTAGTATGGGATTTGGTACACGAAGTCAGTCTGACTCCTCTCTTCCACTTTATCTTTTTTGGTGAACTAATATTTTTTCTTAGAATTATGTGTGCTCTGACAGCTGTTGCTATTTCAAGGTGTTTTAGAATGTTCTGTTCCGGTTCCGAGAGGCATCGGTAAGTTTTGTGTTTGTTAAATGGCATTGAAACAGCTTCACAATGTGAGTACGGATAGCAATAAATACTCAATAACGTAAACATTGCCAAATTAATTTGACGGCTCTCTTAGACAGTTTATGGAGGATTAACTTCGCGAGAGTCACTTTATATTATTAACGATTTTACTGAAATTCGAGAAACATCGTAATATCCTTATACAATGAAACAGTTGTGCTAATATACCGGTATCTTGAGTTACATCTTCTTAGGGAGGCTGTTTAATAAAATGTTATGTTTTGCTAAGTAAATCTTCGTCTTCGAACATACCTTCGCCACTCTCTTCTTCCGAATCTTTGTCTCCACTCTCTACAAGAAGGAATACATCATGTTGTTTTATTAAGTGCAAAAACTCAACATGGAGAGGAACCTAGAGTTTGTAGAATTTTTTGAAACAAAATACTCTGAATTACTTCTGCAATACGCACAGTTATCATAACAGTCGTTACTACACCAAATTCACCTTCCTTAAGAATCGTTGTAAAATAAACGGAATATATGCCGGGCTATTCTTAAAACGAGAGTGTTTGCTCCTAGATATATGTTTTCATTTAATATTACGTTTTTCTGACTACAACAGACATATTGCAAATTTATTGCCTTTCAAATGGTGTACGTTTACTTCAAAAAGCTCTGACCAATGTTTGAATGTGGTATGATGTTATGTTGTGTTAAGTAAATGTTCGTTTTGAACATACCTTCGCCACCCTCTTCTTCTTCCGAATCATTGTCTCCACTGTCTACAAGAAGGAACATATCATGTTGTCATATTAAGTTCAAAAACGAACCACGGAGAGGAATATAGAAGTTGTAGAATTTTGTGAAACGAAATACTATGAATTACTCCTACAATACGCACTGTTACCATAACAGTCGTTATTACACTAAATTCACCTTCTTTAAGAATCGTTGTAAAATAAAAATAAAATTTGCGGGGCTATTCTTAAAACGAGAGATGTGTGTTTTCTTTAATATTACGTTTTCCTGACAACAATAAACATGTTGCAAATTTACATCGGTGGCCTTCATTGGGAACTGTATCTCTACTGTTCTCCAACTGGTGCAATCTTCCTAATCTAGATGGCCTCTTTAAATCCAAAGCGAACACCTACACCTGTCCACCACTTTTGCCCCCTTCCAGTCTATGACCTAGTTATGTCTATCTGAATGGTGTGTTATTGCCGACTTGTGATCTACCTTGTTCAAGTATTTTCCTTTGTCCCAAGTAATACGTCCGGTTGTTATCGTTTCAACTGATTTCCTGTGTTCCTCTAATCTCGTGCCAATGTTCGTCCGTTTTCACCGATGTAAGATGTAGTATGGGATTTGGTACACGAAGTCAGTCTGACTTCTCTCTTCCACTTTATCTTTTTTGGTGAACTAGTATTTTTTCTTAGAATTATGTGTGCTCTGACAGCTGTTGCTATTTCAAGGTGTTTTAGAATGTTCTGCTCCGGTTTCGTGACGCATCGGTAAGTTTTGTGTTTGTTAAATGACATTGAAACAGCTTCAAAATGTGAGTACGGATAGCAATAAATACGCAATAACGAAAACATTGCAAAATTTATTTGACGGTTGTCTTAGACAGTTTACGGAGGTTTAACTTCGCGACAGTCATACAATTTATTATCTTAGTAAAACATTGATGCTTTTACTGAAATTCGAGAAGCATCGTAATTTCCTTATAGAATTAACTAGTTCTACTACTAATATACCGGTATCTGTAATTACATTTTTCTTCGGTTGATTGTTTAATGAAATGTTATGTTTTGCTAAGTACATGTTCGTCTTGAACATACCTTCGCCACTCTCTTCTTTCGAATCATTGTCTCCACTCTCTACAAGAAGGAACACATCATGTTATTACATCAAGTGCAAAAACTAAACACGGAGAGGAACCTAGAATTTGTAGAATGTTGTGAAACGAAATACTCTGAATTACTGCTACAATACGCACTGTTACCATAACAGTCGTTACTACACCAAATTCACCCTCTTTAAGAATCGTTGTAAAATAAAAGGATTATATGCGGGGCTATTCTTAAAACGATTCCTCGATATATTATTTCATTTAATATTATGTTTTTCTTACTATAATAGGCATGTTGCAGATTTATTACCTGCCAAATAGTGTATATTTACTTTGTTATGGTCTGATCAATGTTTGAATGTAGTATGTTTCAGCATAAAATGAAACCAGCGTAGGTAATATCAGTATATAAATCTGGTGAAAACACATCTGTTTGTAAACTATAGGACGATTTCACTTTCACCACATTTCACGTTGGTTTAAGAGAAAGCATGACAACTTTCCGCGCTTTAGAGGAATCGATTGAAGACATTTTAGATTGGCTAGAACCCAAGAAAAGTGCGCCAGGTGTATACACAGATCTCAAGATAGTTTTTGACAGTGTCGATCATCAATTGCTGTGTAAAAGATGGATTGTTTAGGTTATTCGTAAAAATGCATATGACTGGATCAGCAATTATGTATACAATCGTAGCCAATTTGTAAACATTGATGGTTATAACTCATACGCAGAACATACATTATGTGGAGTTACTGAAGGTTCTATAACTGTTCATGTTTTTAATTCTGTTCAGTACTATGTGTAGTGTATGCAAACTCATAACATTCGGTTTGTTTGCTGATAACAAGACCATCTTCTGTTCAGGCAATGGTACGAAACAACTTGAAACTATTGTATGCAACGAGTTAGAAAAAATTATAATTTAGTTCTCAATCAATATCGTTTCTTTTAGTATAGCCCAAACCAGTTATAACAATGTCATTTTGTTGCCGGACAAAATTGTCCGATATAAATATCAGGGAAAATACACCAATATTAAGAGTGCGTGTTAAAAAGTTCTATGCGTATTTACTAAGGAATATGGAAAACTGGAAACACCACATAAGCTAGAAACAGCCTAAGCCATCTATAAGTGTTGATATTATTTATCAGAAACACACATCCACAAATTCACAAAATAATTAACAAAGCAATCAGATCAGTATCAGCTACACGGGTTAATATTACAGGTCACATACTGATCAACAGACTGTGTGTGTGTGTGTGTGTGTGTGTGTGTGTGTGTGTGTGTGTGTGTGTGTGTGTGTGGTGTGCGTGTGTGGTGTGTGTGTGTGTGTGTGTGTGTGTGTGTGTGTGTGTGTGTGTGTGTGTGTGTGTGTGTGTGTGTGTGTGTGTGTGTGTGTGTGTGTGTGTGTGTGTGTGTGTGTGTGTGTGTGTGTGTGTGTGTGTGTGTGTGTGTGTGTGTGTGTGTGTGTGTGTGTGTGTGTGTGTGTGTGTGTGTGTGTGTGATTTGTTTTGACATTGCCTGTTTACCCTATATGTTCAACTGTCCCATGTTCCAGTAACGATTCTTTCCTATCCGCGTTTATGACTAAACCTTGTTTATTTCGCGTCCGGGCTAGTCTTTTCAAAGAGAGGCGCTATGGAAATGATATCACAACAGTTGCTGTATTGTTTGTTTGAATGTGTTTTTTGCATTTATTCGTGGCTTTAAGTCTCAGATATATGAATTGGTTGGGCGCTACGGAAAACCCAACATTGGTAACAAGAATTATTTTCTTTCATGTTTCTTATATGTTATATAATTATTTATTTCTCTTATCCAGATAGCGCCACCGAAAATGAGTTGGTTGTTGTTCCTTACGGTAGTTGCATATTGGTTAGTTACTAGGTTTTTCTGTAGTAGTAATGTTAGTAGGAGTTAGTAATAGTTGTGATGTTGTATATCTATTAAATTTATTGCCATGAGTGACTACATTTTTCATGAAGTACTATGACATGTTTTCGGCTAGGCGCTCACGAAAAAACTGCTGCTGTTAGTATTGGAAAATATCGTTTCGTACATAACGATTTATTTTATGTACCAATTTACCAACGGTTGTAACTATGCAAACATTGAAGCAATTCTTGGCTACTACCACTATTATTACTACCGCTGCTGCTGCACTACTGCTGCTGCTGCTACTACTACTACTGCTGCTGCTGCTGCTGCTGCTGCTGCTGCTGCTGCTGCTGCTGTCTGCTGCTGCTGCTGTGCTCTGCTGACTAGCTGCTGCTGCTGCATGTCTGCTACTGTAGCTGGCTGCTCTCTGCAGCTCTGCTGTATTGTTGCTGCTGTTGCTGATGCTGCTGCTGGTACTGCTCTGCTGACTGCTGCTGACTGCGCTGGCTGCTGCAGGCTGCTGCTGCTGCTGCTGCTGCTGCTGCTGCTGCTGTTGCTGCTATTGCTGCTGCTGCTAGCTGGCTGCTGCTGCTGCTGCTGCTGCTGCTGCTGCTGCTGCTGCTGCTGCGGCTGCCTGCTGCTGCTGCTGCTGCTGCTGCTGTTGCTGCTGCTGCTGCCGCTGCTGCTGCTGCTGCTGCTGCTGCTGCTGCTGCTGCTGCTACTTGCTGCTGCTGCTGCTGCTGTTGCTGCTGCTGCTGCTGCTGCTGCTGCTGCTGCTGCTGCTGCTGCTGCTGCTGCTGTGTGTGCTGTTGCTGCTGCTTGCTGCTGCTGCAGGCATGCGCACGGCTGACGCTGCTGCTGCTGCTGCTACTGCTGCTGCTGCTGCTGCTGCTGCTGCTGCTGCTGCTGCTTGTTGTGTACTGTCTGTTGCTGCTAGCTACTACAACTGTTGCTGCTGCTGCAAATGCTACTACTACAACTACAACTACTACTACTACTACCACTACCACTACTACTACTACTACTACTACTACTACTACTACTACTACTACTACTACTACTACTACTATTCTTCCGATTAATCGGCCCGAGACATCTTCCTGAATAAAACATTGTTTAGTTTGCGTAACCAGTAACCGACCCGCTCACATTTGGTATAATCGGATAGCTGACAGAGTTATCACGATGGTGTATATGTATTCTTGAGCAGATTCAATGGCAGCTAGCTACACGCGGGCGGCCAAAACACATGACAAAGTTGATGTCCAAATTTGGGTGTCCTTCCGTAACGAATTTACGCATCCATTCATAAAGGTTCGACCCCTTGCATACGTGGCCCCAATAGAGAGCTTTGTTCTTGCCCAATCTGGGGAAAATAAACATGAGGGTGGGGCTGATCCAGCGAATCAGTACCAAACTTTCAAAAACCGCGTCATCTTCCCGCCGGAATAGAAGTAAACAACAAGATGGCGAACGTTCGTGTCGAAGAACTTTCTAGATGCAAATGTTTACTTCGGATTATATATAGTTACCGCATCTATGTCTCGACAAAACAACTGACAGTATTCAAGAATATGACTATTATACTAGTTGAAAGAGTTAGAATGAATTTGGATGCTTTTTGGTCTGAAATTCGACCATTTGTCAGCGCAACATTTCACCGCTCGCGCCGCGGGTTTGCACCGGAGGCGAATGTAACAGCGATCGGGCGGCCTAACATGGATTACTTCCGTCCTCGATGTTTAAAAAAATCATAAAAATAAAAGTTCTCAACGAATTTGATTCATTTTTACGTTATTTGGCAGCTAAAACGTATGGCTACATTTGACTCCCAGGAAGTAGGAAATTCGTCCGTTCAGTATTTATTTGGAAGCAGGATAGTGCGCTAAAATGGCTTTGTTTTAGAGTAATTAGCTGTGGAATTAATGAGGGGCTTGCATTAAAACACTGTTTCATGGTATCTATTATGGAAATATTGAAGGATTGATGATTTCGCTGATTGATTCCGCCAAAAACCCACTTTCAAAATTTTGAGGGCATGCTAACTAATTACGCCCTGGCGCCGATCGCGATCTGCGACAAGCGCCTGGTTTTGTCGTGCCGCGTCACATATACATACACACACCACACACACACACACACAACACACACACACACACACACACACACACACACACACACACACACACAATATATATATATATATATATATATATATATATATATATATATATGAGAAAAGGGGAGTTTATATATATTATACACACACACACACACACACACAACAACACACACACACACACACACACACACACACACACACACACACACATACACACACACACACACACACACACACACACACACACACACACACACACACACACACACAAAACACACACACACACACACACACACACACACACACACACACACACACGCACCACAACACACATGAATTTAAATTTAGTACAAGAACAAGACAGGAAATAGGTATGTCTCTGCTTACCAACGCACTTTGGTATTGTTCTTATTGAACATGGCGCTTTACTGCACTGCTTCTCTTTGATTACGCATTTCTGACCAGGCTTGCATTTCACATCCTGCAAGAAACGAACTGCGTCTGTATTGAAAAGTACCCTAAAGTAGCAACACAATACGAGTAATAGTATATTATACTGCTTAAGTATCAGTAAATTGCTTATTCTCTACTCGCATGGTAAGTTATTTGATTATTGTCACTGGTTTAAAATGCTAGAATCAACTAATGAAATTATTACATAGCAGAAAATTATTTATACAGAAATATATAATAAAGAAATAGCTACTATAACTGTGATTGCAAAGGAATCATGAATGAACACCGTATTGACAAGCTGCTCAACCCAGGAGATCAAGCACATGAATTAAAGAAAATGCTGACCGTACGCCGAGTTGATAGGTAGTTCACAGCGACTGATGACGCTAATGAGTCAACTATTTTATTGCAGAACAAATACCATGTTGAACGATAACTGAGTCATCTTGCGATAATGAATTATAAGAATTATTTCCTTATGAAGAGTGTATTGAATGTGGTCTCTCTGTTTGATTAATGTATATATTTAACAGATGAATGGCTCTCCTAAAACTACACATTGATTATATATGTAAAGCAGTTTTTTGTTTTGTTTAGAGATTATATCCCACGCCACTGTGAAAGATCACATTAATGGATTCCGCAAATAGACTTGCATGATGATGTCGTATTTAAACGATGAGAAAGTTCGTTTTGATATATGCTTTAATACTGTACCGCTGCAATATTTATGCACCGAAGTATAAGAGAACGGTCTGGTTGTTTCGACACATGTAATACTAATGAATGGTTTCATCCGTTCTCCCCTCAAGTTTACCTTGCACGGATCTAGGCAGCCACACGTTATACAGCCGTCTACGTAGACGAATCCGTAATTGCATAGTTTCGTACACAATTGACTGGGACACGGCGAACATCGACCCCGACATGCTTCTTGCGTTTTGAAGCGGTTCTCGTTGCCTTTACAACCGCCGTAATAGAACCGTTCACACGCGTCTGTTTTCCTGTTATAGAACCATCTCAGTGTACCTCCGGTGCACGGGCCGACGTCGGGGGGCTGTTTGCAAGGGTCTTCGGTGTACAAGGGAGAAACAATTTGATTATCATTGTGGTTTCTGTAGATCAAATATAGTAAGACGTACATTGTGCACAATTCTGGATAACTCCTAGTGCGATCACCAGGCAGGAGCTCTCCCCCTCTCACGGATTACCATCATCGTGAGACAATGTCGGCTATGTCTAGTATGCTGTGTGGTGAACAAAAACCAAGTAGCTACAAAGTATTACACATTGTCGCTCCACGCGTGTGTTGTATAGATGTGTTTGTTTGTGTGTTTGCGTGTGTGTATGTGTGTTTGCGCGCGCGCGCGGGGTGTGGTGTGTGTGTGTGTGTGTGTGTGTGTGTGTGTGTGTGTGTGTGTGTGTGTGTGTGTGTTTGAGG
This sequence comes from Ridgeia piscesae, assembly GCA_025642075.2. Taxonomy (NCBI): domain Eukaryota; kingdom Metazoa; phylum Annelida; class Polychaeta; order Sabellida; family Siboglinidae; genus Ridgeia; species Ridgeia piscesae. Next base: position 10,498 of record JAODUO010003426.1, read on the forward strand.
GTGTGATTTGTTTTGACATTGCCTGTTCACCCTACATGTTCAACTGTCCCATGTTCCAATAACGATTCTTTCATATCCCCGTTTATGATTATTTCACGTCCGGGCTTGTCTTTTCAAAGACAGACGTTATGGATATGCTATTACAACTGTTGTTACATTGTATGTGCTGTTTGCATTTATTCGTGGCTGTATGAATTGACTGGGCGTTACGGAAAACCCAACATTGGTAAACAGATTTCTTTTCTTTCATGCTTCTTATATGTTATATATATATTTCTCTTATTTAGAAACTATCCAGGTAGCTCCACCGAAAATGAGTTGTGTTTTTAATCCTTACGGTCGGTGCATGGTTAGTAGGGTTTTCTGTTGTAGTAATGTTAGTGTGAGTTAGTAATAGTAGTTACGATGTTGTTGCAGTTGGTATTGTTGTTGTTTCAATGGTTGTGCTGTATTGCTGTCTCTGTTGTTGTAGACATATATTCTCGAGGGCGGTTGGGGGAAGGAACTAAACAGTACGTAAAAGAACGTAAGTCTTAATTAAATACTGTCTCACCGAACAGATGGAGGGCCACCACACAGTCGTGACCACAGCCGGTGGAGCAACACTTCTTGCCCATCGGGCAGTGTTCGTCTTTGCGACACAATTCCACGCATTTTCCCACAACACCCAGGATTGGCCGGGGACAACTTCCCGGATGCGGTTGGAGTACTGCAACAGAAATTAGTAAAGTGTTGTTATGCACGGTTAACCCTGCCTGGACTAATTACTGTCTTGTTGTGCATGATGCAAATAACCATTCGTATGCACATACACGCACGCACGCACGCAGGCACACACACACACACACACACACTCACTCACACACACACACACACACACACACTCACGCACTCACGCACTCACGCACTCACGCACTCACGCACTCACGCACTCACGCACTCACGCACTCACGCACTCACGCACTCACGCACTCACGCACTCACGCACTCACGCACTCACGCACTCACGCACTCACGCACTCACGCACTCACGCACTCACGCACTCACGCACTCACGCACTCACGCACTCACGCACTCACGCACTCACGCACTCACGCACTCACGCACTCACGCACTCACGCACTCACGCACTCACGCACTCACGCACTCACGCACTCACGCACTCACGCACTCACGCACTCACGCACTCACACACTCACGCACTCACGCACTCACGCACTCACGCACTCACGCACTCACGCACTCACGCACTCACGCACTCACGCACTCACGCACTCACACTCCACTCACGCACTCACGACACTCACGCACTCACGCACTCACGCACTCACGCACTCACGCACTCACGCACTCACGCACTCACGCACTCACGCACTCACGCACTCACGCACTCACGCACTCACGCACTCACGCACTCACGCACTCACGCACTCACGCATCACTCACGCACTCACGCACTCACGCACTCACGCACTCACGCACTCACGCACTCACGCACTCACGCACTCACGCACTCACGCACTCACGCACTCACGCACTCACGCACTCACGCACTCACGCACTCACGCACTCACGCACTCACGCACTCACGCACTCACCGCACTCACGCACTCACGCACTCACGCACTCACGCACTCACGCACTCCCACTCACGCACTCACGCACTCACGCACTCACGCACTCACGCACTCACTCGCACTCCCACCACGCACTCACGCACTCACGCACTCACGCACTCACGCACTCACGCACTCACGCACTCACGCACTCACGCACTCACGCACTCACGCACTCAGCACTCACGCACTCACGCACTCACGCACTCACGCACTCACGCACTCACGCACTCACGCACTCACGCACTCACGCACTCACGCACTCACGCACTCACGCACTCACGCACTCACGCACTCACGCACTCACGCACTCACGCACTCACGCACTCACGCACTCACGCACTCACGCACTCACGCACTCACGCACTCACGCACTCACGCACTCACGCACTCACACTCCGCACTCACGCACTCACGCACTCACGCACTCACGCACTCACGCACTCACGCACTCACGCACTCACGCACTCACGCACTCACGCACTCACGCACTCACGCACTCACGCACTCACACATACTCACACACTCACACATACACACATCAGTCTGTTGATCAGTGTACACATATTAATATCATCATCAAGATAATATCCTGCATTCGCCATCAGCGCCGCATTATATTAATTTCACATCCAAACAGTAGAACAGACAAGTATCGTTCATATATGAAATTTGGATGAACATTCTTCCGGGACCATGTAAGATGCGAGGTACGTGAAGCGTGATGCGTGGTGTGAGGTGCATGGTGTGACGTGTGAGGTGTGAGTTGTGAGTTGTGAGGTGCGTGGTGTGACGTGTGAGGTGTGAGTTGTGAGGTGCGTGGTGTGACGTGTGAGGTGTGAGGTGTTAGTTGTGAGGTGTGAGGTGCATGGTGTGACGTGTGAGGTGTGAGTTGTGAGGTGTGACGTGCTAGGTGTGAGGTGTGAGGTGTGAGGTGCGTGGCGTGAGGTGCGTGGTACGAGGTATGAAGTGCGAATTGTGAGGTGCGAGGTGTGAGGTGCGAGGTGCGAGGTGTGAGGTGCGAGGTACGAGGAGTGAGGTGCGATGTGCGATGTGCGATGTGCGATGTGCGAGGTGCGAGGTGCGAGGTGCGAGGTGCGAGGTGCGAGGTGTGTGGTGTGAGGTGTGAGTTGCGTGGTGCGAGGTGCGTGGTGTGAGGTGTGATGTGCGAGGTGCGTGGTGTGAGGTTCGAGGTGTGAGATGTGAGATGTGAGATGTGAGATGTGAGATGTGAGGTGTGAGGTGTGAGGCGCGAGGTGCGAGGTGCGAGGTGCGAGGTGCAGGTGCGGGTGCGAGGTGCGGGTGCGGAAAGGGGCGAGGTGCGAGGTGCGGGTGCGAGGTGCGAGGTGCGAGGTGCAGGTGCGAGGTGCGAGGTGCAGGTGCGAGGTGCAGGTGCAGGTGCGGAGGTGCGAGGTGCAGGTGCGAGGTGCGAGGTGCGAGGTGTGTGTGTGTGGTGTGATGTGTGAGGTGCATGTTGTGAGGTGCGAGGTGCGAGTTGCGTGGTGTGAGGTGCGTGGTGCGAGGTGTGAGATGTGAGGTGCGAGGTGTCAGGTGCGAGGAGTGAGGTGCGTGGTGTGAGGTATGAGGTGTGCGGTGCTAGGAGCGAGGTGCGAGGTGCGTGGCGTGAGGTGCGTGGTACGAGGTATGAAGTGCGAATTGTGAGGTGCGAGTTGTGAGGTGCGAGGTGCGAGGTGCGAGGTGCGAGGTGCGAGGTGCGAGGTGCGAGGTGCGAGGTGCGAGGTGCGAGGTGCGAGGTGCGAGGTGCGAGGTGCGAGGTGCGAGGTGCGAGGTGCGAGGTGCGAGGTGAGGGTGAGAGGTGAGGTGTGAGGTGTGAGGTGTGAGTGTGAGTGTGAGGTGTGAGGTGTGAGGTGTGAGGTGTGAGGTGTGAGGTGTGAGGTGTGAGGTGTGAGGTGTGAGGTGTGAGGTGTGAGGTGTGAGGTGTGTGGTGTGAGGTGTGAGGTGTGAGGTGTGAGGTGCGATGTGCGAGGTGCGAGGTGTGTGGTGTGTGGTGTGAGGTGTGAGGTGTGAGTTGCGTGGTGCGTGGTGCGTGGTGTGATGTATGTGGTGTGACGTGTGATGTGCGAGGTGCGTGGTGTGAGGTTCGAAGTGTGAGATGTGAGGTGTGAGGTGCGAGGTGCGAGGTGCGAGGTGCGAGGTGCGAGGTGCGAGGTGCGAGGTGCGAGGTGCGAGGTGCGAGGTGCGAGGTGCGAGGTGCGAGATGCGAGGTGCGAGGTGCGAGGTGCGAGGTGTGATGTGCGAGGTGCGTGTTGTGAGGTGCGAGGTGCGAGTTGCGTGGTGTGAGGTGCGTGGTGCGAGGTGTGAGATGTGAGGTGCGAGGTGTCAGGTGCGAGGAGTGAGGTGCGTGGTGTGAGGTATGAGGTTTGTGGTATGAGGTGTGAGGTGTTAAGTGCGAGGTGCGAGGTAAGTAAATGTATGTATAAGCTTTATTTACTGCAGATACCGAGGTGTGGGTGTTTGATGATCTCTATGCCAGGCGCGGCGTGGTTATCTATCTTTTGTTTTAGGCAAAAACATTTGCCATAAAGTAGTTTGACGAACGGAGGGTAATAACCATAGAATGTTCGGTTCATACTTGCATATCAGATGCCTGCCAGATATTCATGTACGCAATCACCTTGTTTACGTTCACTGCTTAC
>JAODUO010003428.1:0-15247 GCA_025642075.2 Ridgeia piscesae
TCATCTAGGCGCCCTCTCCCGTCTAGCTGCTCTCTCCCATCTTGCCGCCCTCTCCCTTCTAGTCGCACTCTCCCTTCTTCTCTATACGCCCTCTCCAGTCGAATCGCCCTCTCCCGTCTAGTCGCCCTCTCCCGTCTAGTCGCCTTATATCGTCTAGTCGCCCTCTATCTTCTAGCCGCCCTCTCACATATAGTCGCCCTCTCCAGGCTAGTGGCCCTCTGCAGACTAATCGTCCTTTCCCTTATAGTCGCCCTCTCCCTTCTAGTCGTCGTCTCACGACTAGCCTCCCTCTCCCGTCTAGTCTCCCTCTCTCTGACCCGTTGTGTCGCCTTCTCCCGTGCAGCCGCCTTCTCTGGCCGCCCTCTACGGTCTAGCCGCCTTTTCCCGTCTAGCCGCCTTTTCTTGTCTAGCCGCTCTCTCCCATCTTGCCGACATCTCCCTTCTAGTCGCACTCTCCAGTCTTGTATCCCTCTCCCGTCTAGTCGCCCACTCCCGTCTAGTCGCCCACTCCCGTCTATTCGCCCTCTACCGTCTAGTCGCCCTCTCTCTTCTAGCCGCTCTCTCTGGCAGCTCTTTACCGTCTAGCCGCCCTGTCCCACGTTCCTTCTCTCTCCCATCTAGTCGCCCTCTCCCATCTAGCCGCCGTATCCCATTTAGTCGCCCTCGCCCGTCTTCTCGCCTTCTGCCGACTAGTCGACCTCTCCAATGTATCTGCCGTATCCCGTCTAGTTGTCCACCTCCCTCTCCCATCTTGACGCCCTATCCCGTCTAGTCGCCCTCTCCCTTTTAGCCGACCTCTCCCGTCTAGTCGCACTCTCCCGTCTAGCCGCACTGTCCCGTCTAGCCGCCCTCTCCCGTCTAGTGTCGCGCTCCCGTTTATTCACCCTCTCTAGCCGCCCTCTCCCGTCTAGCCGCCTTCTCCCCTCTAGCAACTCTCTCTGACCACCCTCTACCGAATAGCTGTCTTCTCCTGTCTAGCCGCCCTCACCCATCTTGCCGCCCTCTCCCTTGTAGTTATCCTCTGCCATCTGGTCAACCTCTCTAACCGCCCTCTCCCGTCTTTCCGCCCTCTCATGTCTTGTCGCCCTCCCCCGTATCGCCGCTCTCTCTGGCCGCCCTCTACTTTATAGGCCGTCCTCTCCCGTCTAGCCTCCCTGTCCCACCTTACCGCCCTCTACTATTTATTCGCCTTCTCCCGTCTTCTAGGGTCTTCTCCCGTCTAGTCGCCCTCTCCAATCTAGCTGCCGTATCCCCTCTAGTTACTCCCATTTTGTCGCCATCTCCTGTCCAGTAGCCCTCTCTGGCCGCCCTCTAACGTTTAGCCGCCTTCTCCCGTCTCGCCTCCCTTTCCCATCTTGCCGCCCTCTCCTGTCTAGTCGCACCCTCACGTCCAGTCGTCTAGTCGCCCTCTCCCATCTTGTCGCCTCCTCTCGACAAGTCGCCCTCTCCCACCTAGCTGCCGTCTCCCATCTAGTCGGCCTCTCCCGTGTTGTCGCCTTCTCCCGTCCAGTCGCCCTCTCTTGCCGCCCTCTGCCTTCTAGTCGCACTCTCCCGTCTAGTCGCCCTCTCCCGTCTAGTCGCCCTCTCCCGTCTAGTCGCGCTCTCCCTTGTAGCCGCCCTCTCCCGTCTAGTCGTCCTCTCCCGTCTAGTCGCCCTCTCTAGTCGCCCTATCCCATCTACTCCCCCTCTCCATTCTAACTCCCTCTCCCGTCTACTCCCCCTCTCCCGTCTAACACCCCTCTCCATTCTAACTCCCTCTCCCGTCTAGTCGCCCTCTCTCGTCTGGTCGCCCTCTACCGTCTAGTCGGCCTCTCCATACTAGTCGCCCTCTCACGTCCATTCGCCCACTCCCGTCAATTCTCCCTCTCCCGTCTAGTCGCCCTCTCCCGTGTAGTCGCCCTCTCCCGTCTAGCCGCCATCATACGTCTAGTAGCCCTCTCCCGTCTAGTCGCACTCTCCAGCCGCCCTCTCCCCTCTAGCCGCCCTCTTCTGTCTAGTCGAACTCTCCCATGTTGTCCCACTCTCCCGTCTGACCGAGCTGTACCGTCTAGCCGCCCTCTCCCGTCTAGTCGTCCTCTCCCGTCTAGTCGCCCTATCCCATCTACTCCCCCTCTCCCGTCTAACACCCCTCTCCATTCTAACTCCCTCTCCCGTCTAGTCGCCCTCTCTCGTCTGGTCGCCCTCTCCCGTGTAGTCGCCCTCTCCCGTCTAGCCGCCATCATACGTCTAGTAGCCCTCTCCCGTCTAGTCGCACTCACCAGCCGCCCTCTCCCCTCTAGCCGCCCTCTTCTGTCTAGTCGAACTCTCCCATGTTGTCCCACTCTCCCGTCTGGCCGAGCTGTACCGTCTAGCTGCCCTCTCCCGTCTAGTCTCCTTCTCGTGTCTAGTCGCCCTCTCTAGACGCCCTCTTCCGTCTAGTCGCTTTCTACCGACTATTCGCCCTCTCCAATCTTGACGCCGTATCCTGTCTAGTCGCTATTTCCCGTCCAGTCGCCCTCTCTGGCTGCCCTCTATCTTCTAGGCGCCCTCTCCCGTCTAGCCGCTCTCTCCCATCTTGCCGCCCTCTCCCTTCTAGTCGCACTCTCCCGTCTTGTAGCCCTCCCTAAACGCTCTCTCCAGTCTAGTCATCCTCTCCCGTCTAGTTGCCCTCTATCGTATAGTCGCCCTCTCTCTTCTAGCCGCTCTCTCTGGCAGCTCTTTACCGTCTAGCCGCCCTGTCCCACGTTCCTGCTCTCTCCCATCTAGTCGCCCTCTCCCATCTAGCCGCCGTATCCCATTTAGTCGCCCTCGCCGTCTTCTCGCCTTCTGCCGACTAGTCGACCTCTCCAATGTATCTGCCGTATCCCGTCTAGTTGTCCACCTCCGTCTCCCATCTTGACGCCCTATCCCGTCTAGTCGCCCTCTCCCTTTTAGCCGACCTCTCCCGTCTAGTCGCACTCTCCCGTCTAGCCGCACTGTCCCGTCTAGCCGCCCTCTCCCGTCTAGTGTCGCGCTCCCGTTTATTCACCCTCTCTAGCCGCCCTCTCCCGTCTAGCCGCCTTCTCCCCTCTAGCAGCTCTCTCTGACCGCCCTCTACCGAATAGCTGTCTTCTCCTGTCTAGCCGCCCTCACCCATCTTGCCGCCCTCTCCCTTGTAGTTATCCTCTGCCATCTGGTCAACCTCTCTAGCCGCCCTCTCCCGTCTTTCCGCCCTCTCATGTCTTGTCGCCCTCCCCCGTATCGCCGCTCTCTCTGGCCGCCCTCCACTTTATAGGCCGTCCTCTCCCGTCTAGCCTCCCTGTCCCACCTTACCGCCCTCTACTATTTATTCGCCTTCTCCCGTCTTCTAGGGTCTTCTCCCGTCTAGTCGCCCTCTCCAATCTAGCTGCCGTATCCCCTCTAGTTACTCCCATTTTGTCGCCATCTCCTGTCCAGTAGCCCTCTCTGGCCGCCCTCTAACGTTTAGCCGCCTTCTCCCGTCTCGCCTCCCTTTCCCATCTTGCCGCCCTCTCCTGTCTAGTCGCACCCTCACGTCCAGTCGTCTAGTCGCCCTCTCCCATCTTGTCGCCTCCTCTCGACAAGTCGCCCTATCCCACCTAGCTGCCGTCTCCCATCTAGTCGGCCTCTCCCGTGTTGTCGCCTTCTCCCGTCCAGTCGCCCTCTCTTGCCGCCCTCTGCCTTCTAGTCGCACTCTCCCGTCTTGTAGCCCTCTCTAAACGCCCTCTCCAGTCTAGTCGCCCTCTCCCGTCTAGTCGCCCTCTCCCGTCTAGTCGCCCACTCCCGTCTCATCGCCCTCTACCGTCATGTAGCCCAATCTGTTCTAGCCGCTCTCTCTGGCAGCTCTTTACCGTCTAGCCACCCTGTCCCACCTTGCCGCCCTCTCCCATCTAGTCGCCCTCTCCCATCTAGCCGACGTTTCTCATTTAATCGCCCGCGTCTTCTCGCCTTCTCCCGACTAGTCGCCCTCTCCAATCTAGCCGCCGTATCCCGTCTAGTTGCCGACCATCTTTACGCCCTATCCCGTCTAGTCGCCTCTCCCTTGTTGCCGCCCTCTCCCGTCTAGTCGCCCTCTCCCGTCTAGTCGCCCTCTCTCGTCTAGTCGCCTTCTCCCTTCTAGCCGCCCTCTCCCGTCTAGTCGCCCTCTCCCGTCTAGTCGCCCTCTCCCGTCTAGTCGCGCTCTCCCTTGTAGCCGCCCTCTCCCGTCTAGTCGTCCTCTCCCGTCTAGTCGCCCTCTCTAGTCGCCCTATCCCATCTACTCCCCCTCTCCCGTCTAACACCCCTCTCCATTCTAACTCTCTCTCCCGTCTAGTCGCCCTCTCTCGTCTGGTCGCCCTCTACCTTCTAGTCGGCCTCTCCATACTAGTCGCCCTCTCACGTCCATTCGCCCACTCCCGTCAATTCTCCCTCCCCCGTCTAGTCGCCCTCTCCCGTGTAGTTGCCCTCTCCCGTCTAGCCGCCATCATACGTCTAGTAGCCCTCTCCCGTCTAGTCGCACTCTCCAGCCGCCCTCTCCCCTCTAGCCGCCCTCTTCTGTCTAGTCGAACTCTCCCATGTTGTCCCACTCTCCCGTCTGGCCGAGCTGTACCGTCTAGCCGCCCTCTCCCGTCTAGTCGTCCTCTCCCGTCTAGTCGCCCTATCCCATCTACTCCCCCTCTCCCGTCTAACACCCCTCTCCATTCTAACTCCCTCTCCCGTCTAGTCGCCCTCTCTCGTCTGGTCGCCCTCTACCGTCTAGTCGGCCTCTCCATACTAGTCGCCCTCTCACGTCCATTCGCCCACTCCCGTCAATTCTCCCTCTCCCGTCTAGTCGCCCTCTCCCGTGTAGTCGCCCTCTCCCGTCTAGCCGCCATCATACGTCTAGTAGCCCTCTCCCGTCTAGTCGCACTCTACCGTCTAGTCGGCCTCTCCATACTAGTCGCCCTCTCACGTCCATTCGCCCTCTCCCGTCAATTCTCCCTCTCCCGTCTAGTCGCCCTCTCCCGTGTAGTCGCCCTCTCCCGTCTAGCCGCCATCATACGTCTAGTCGCCCTCTCCCGTCTAGTCGCCCTCTCCCCTCTAGTCGCCCTCTCCCTTGTAGCCGCCCTCTCCCGTATAGTCGCCCTCTCTCGTCCAGTCCCCGTCTCCCGTCTATTCGCCTTCTCCCGTCTAGTTGCACTGTCCGTCAAGTCGCCCTCTCCCATCTAGTCGTCCTCTTCCGTCTAACATCCGTCTCCCCTGTAACTCCCTCTCCCGTCTAGCCGCCCTCTCTTGTCTGGTCCCCTCTCCTGTATAGCCGCCCTATCCAGTCTAGTCGCTCTGTCTAGCCGCCCTGATGCGTCTATCCGCCCTTTCTCGTCTAGCCGTCCTCTCCCGTCTAGTCGCGCTCTCCCGTCTAGCCGCCCTCTCCTGTCTAGTCGCTCTCTCCCTTCTGGTCGTCCTCTCACGTCTAGCCCCCTTTGACGTCTCGTCGCCCTATTTCGTCCACTCGCCCTCTCCCGTCTATTCGCCCTCTCCCGTCTAGTCGGAGTCTATAGCCGCCCTATCCCCTCTAGCCGCCTCCTATTGTCTAGTCGAACTCTCCCATATTGTCCCACTCTCCCTTCTAGCCGAGTTGTCCCGTCTAGCCGCCCTCTCCCGTCTAGCCGCCCTCTCCCGTCTAGGCGCCCTCTCCCGTCTAGTCGCCCTCCCCCGTCTAGTCGCTTTCCCATGTAGCAGCTGTCTCTGGCCGCCCTCTACCTATACCTGTCCTCTCCCGTGTAGCCGCCCTGTCCCACCTCGCCGCCCTTTCCCATTTAATTGCCCTATCCCGTCTTCTCACCTTCTCCCGACTAGTCGCCCTCTCGAATCTAGCCGCCGTATCCCGTCTAGTTGCCCACTCCCGTCTTGACGCTTTCTCCCGTCCAGTAGCCCTCTCTAGACGACCTGTACCGTCTAGCCGCCTTCTCCCGTCTAGCCTGCCTCTCCCATCTTACCGCCCTCTCCCGTCTAGTCGCCCTCTTCAGTCTTGTCGCCCTCTCCCGTCTAGTCGCCCTCTATCTTCTAGCCGCCCTCTCACGTCTTGTCGCCCTCTCCCTTCTAGTCGTCCTCTCACGTTTACCAGCTCTCTGCTTCTAGTAGGACTCTCTCGTCCAGTCGCCCTCTCCCGTCTATTCGCCCTATCCCGTCTAGTTGCCCTCTCCCGTCTAGTCTCCCTCTCCCGTCAGTCGCCCTCTCTAGTCTAATTGCCCTCCCCATTTAGTCGCCCTCTGTCAACTAGTCGACCTGTCCAGTCTAGTTGCACTCTCCCGTCCAGTCGCCCTCTCCCGTCTAGTCGCCCTCTCCCTTGTAGCTCTCCCTTTTAGTCTCCCTCTCCCGTCTAGTCGCCCTCTCTGGTGGCCCTCTCCCCTCTAGACGCTCTCTCCCGTCTAGTCGGCCTCTCCAGGCTAGTCGCCCTAACCCGTCTAGTCGCCCTCTCCCGTCTAGTCGCCCTCTCCCTTGTAGCCGCTCTCTCTCGTCCAGTCCCCCTCTCCCCTCTAATCGCCCTCTCCCGTCTAGTTGATCTCTCCCGTCTAGTCGCCCTCTCTGGTCGCCCTCTCCCCTCTAGTCGCCCTCTTCCGTCTAGTCGGCATCTCCAGGCTAGTCGCCCTAACCCGTCTAGTCGCCCTCTCCCTTGTAGCCGCCCTCTCCCGTCTAGCCGCCATCATACGTCTAGTAGCCCTCTCCCATCTAGTCGCTCTCTCCCTTCTTGCAACACTCTCCCTTCTTGTCGCACTCTCCCGTCTTCTAGCCCTCTCTAAACGCCCTCTCCAGTCTAGTCGCCCTCTTTCGTCTAGTCGCCCTCTCCCGTCTAGTCGCCCAATCCGTCTTGTCGGCCTTTACCGCCTAGTCTCCTTCTGTCTTCTAGCCGCTGTCTCTGGCAGCTCTTTACCGTCTAGTCGCCCTCTCCCGTCTCGTCGCCCTCTCTCTTCTAGCCGCCCTCTCCCTTCTAAGCACCCTTTCCCATCTAGTCGCCCTCTCCCTTCTAGTCGTACTCTCACGTCTAACCGCCCTCTGTCGTCTAGTCGCAATCTCTCCTCCAGTCGTCATATCCCGTCAGGTTGCTTTCTCCCGTCTAGTCTTTCTCTACTGTTAGTCGCCCTCTCTAGTCTAGTTACCCTCTCCCATTTAGTCGCCCTCACCCGACTAGTCGACCTCTGCCTTGTAGACGCCCTCTCACGTCTACTCGGTCTCTCCCATCTAGTCGCACGCTCCAGTCTAGTCGCCCTCTGTCGTCTAGCCGCCCTCTCCCGTATTGTCGCCCTCTCCCGTCTAGTCGCCCTCTTCTTTCTAGTCGTCCTCTCCCGTCTAGTCGCCCACTCCCGTCTAGTCGCCATCTACCGCCTAGTCGCCCTCTCCCTTCCAGCCATCCTCTCCCGTCTAATCACCCTTTTCCGTCTAGTCGACCTCTCCTTCTAGTCGCAATCTCTCGTCCAGTCGTCATATCCCGTCAGGTTGCTTTCTCCCGTCTAGTCTTCCTCTACCGTTAGTCGCCCTCTCTAGTCTAATTGCCCTCTCACATATAGTCGTCCGCTCCAGTCTAGTCGCCCTCTGCCTTGTAGCCGCCTTCTTCCGTCTAGTCGCCCTCCCCCGTCTAGACGCCCTCTCCCCTCCAGCCGCTCCCTCTGACCGCACTCTACCGTATAGTTGTCTTCTCCTGTCCTGTCTTCTCCTGTCCTGCCCTCCCCACCTTCACCATGTAGCCGACTTCTCCCGTTTAGTCCCCCTCCACCGTCTTCTCGCCTTCTCCCGACTAGTCGCCCTATCCCGTGTTGTTGCCTTCTCCCGTGCAGTCGCCCTCTCTGGCCACCCTCCTCGGTCTAGCCGGCTTCTCCCGACTAGCCTCCCTCTCCCTTCTTGCCGACTTCTCCCTTCTAGTCACACTCTCCCTTTTTTCGCTCTCTCTAAAAACCCTGTCCCGTCTATCAGACCCGTCCAGTCTCACCGCCCTGTCCCCTCTATCATTCCTTTCCCGTCTAGTCGCCCTCTCCCGTCTAGCCGCCCACTCCCTTCTAGCCGCCCTCTCCCTTCTAGCCGCCCTCTCCCGTCTAGTCGCCTTCTCCCGTCTAGTCTCCCTCTCCTTCTAGCAGCCCTCTCACGTCTAGTCGCCCACTCCCATCTGGTCGACCTCTCTAGCCGCCCTATCCCTTCTTTCCGCCCTCTCCCGTCTTATCGCCCTCCCCCGTCTAGCCGCTCTCTCTGACCGCCCTCTACCGAATAGCTGTCCTCTCCCGTCTAGCCGCCCTGTCCCACCGTGCCGCCCTCTCCCAATTATTCGACCTCTCCCGTCTTCTCGGGTCTTCTCCCGACTAGTCTCGCTTTCCAATCTAGCCGCCGTATCCCGTTTAGTTGCCCACTCCCATCTTGTCGCCTTCTCCAGTCCAGTAGCCCTCGCTGGACGCCCTCTAACGTTTAGCCGCCTTCTCCCGTCTAGCCTTCCTTTCCAATATTGCTGCCCTATCCCGTCTAGTCGCACCATCATGTCCAGTCTTCTAGTCGCCCTCTCACGTCTAGTCGCCCTCTCCCTTATAGTCGACCTCTCTCGTCTACCAGCTCTCTGCCTCTGGTCGCACTCTCTCGTCCAGTCGCCCTCTACCGTCTATTCACCCTATCCTGTCTAGTTGCCCTCTCCCGTCTAGTCTCCCTCTCCCGTTACTCGCCCTCTCTAGTCTGGTTGCCCTCCCCGTTTAGTCGACCTCTCTCAACTAGTCGATCTATCCAGTCTAGTGGCCCTCTCACGTCTAGCCGCCCTCTCCCTCTAGTCGTCCTCTCACGTCTACCAGCTCTCTGTCTCTATACCCACTCTCTCGTCCAGTCGCCCTCTCCCGTCTATTCGCTCTATCCCGTAGAGTTGCCCTCTCCCGTCTAGTCTCCCTCTCCCGTTAGTCGCCCTCTCTAGTCTTGTTACCTTCCCCATTTTGTCGCCCTCTCTCATCTAGTCGACCTCACGAGGCTAGTCTAGTGGCCCTCTGCAGACTAGTCGCCCTTTCCCTTCTAGTCGCCCTCTCCCTTCTAGTCGTCCTCTCATGACTAGCCGCCCTCTCCCGTCTAGTCTTCCTCTCCCATGTAGTCGCCCTCTCTAGTCGCCCTCTCCCGTCTAGTCGCCCTCTCCCCTCTAGTCGCCCTCTCCCTTGTAGCCGCCCTCTCCCGTATAGTCGCCCTCTCTCGTCCAGTCCCCGTCTCCCGTCTATTCGCCTTCTCCCGTCTAGTTGCACTGTCCGTCAAGTCGCCCTCTCCCATCTAGTCGTCCTCTTCCGTCTAACATCCGTCTCCCCTGTAACTCCCTCTCCCGTCTAGCCGCCCTCTCTTGTCTGGTCCCCTCTCCTGTATAGCCGCCCTATCCAGTCTAGTCGCTCTGTTTAGCCGCCCTGATGCGTCTATCCGCCCTTTCTCGTCTAGCCGTCCTCTCCCGTCTAGTCGCGCTCTCCCGTCTAGCCGCCCTCTCCTGTCTAGTCGCTCTCTCCCTTCTGGTCGTCCTCTCACGTCTAGCCCCCTTTGACGTCTCGTCGCCCTATTTCGTCCACTCGCCCTCTCCCGTCTATTCGCCCTCTCCCGTCTAGTCGGAGTCTATAGCCGCCCGATCCCCTCTAGCCGCCTCCTATTGTCTAGTCGAACTCTCCCATATTGTCCCACTCTCCCTTCTAGCCGAGTTGTCCCGTCTAGCCGCCCTCTCCCGTCTAGCCGCCCTCTCCCGTCTAGGCGCCCTCTCCCGTCTAGTCGCCCTCCCCCGTCTAGTCGCTCTTTCCCATGTAGCAGCTGTCTCTGGCCGCCCTCTACCTATACCTGTCCTCTCCCGTGTAGCCGCCCTGTCCCACGTCGCCGCCCTTTCCCATTTAATTGCCCTATCCCGTCTTCTCACCTTCTCCCGACTAGTCGCCCTCTCGAATCTAGCCGCCGTATCCCGTCTAGTTGCCCACTCCCGTCTTGACGCTTTCTCCCGTCCAGTAGCCCTCTCTAGCCGACCTGTACCGTCTAGCCGCCTTCTCCCGTCTAGCCTGCCTCTCCCATCTTACCGCCCTCTCCCGTCTAGTCGCCCTCTTCAGTCTTGTCGCCCTCTCCCGTCTAGTCGCCCTCTATCTTCTAGCCGCCCTCTCACGTCTTGTCGCCCTCTCCCTTCTAGTCGTCCTCTCACGTTTACCAGCTCTCTGCTTCTAGTAGGACTCTCTCGTCCAGTCGCCCTCTCCCGTCTATTCGCCCTATCCCGTCTAGTTGCCCTCTCCCGTCTAGTCTCCCTCTCCCGTCAGTCGCCCTCTCTAGTCTAATTGCCCTCCCCGTTTAGTCGCCCTCTGTCAACTAGTCGACCTGTCCAGTCTAGTTGCACTCTCCCGTCCAGTCGCCCTCTCCCGTCTAGTCGCCCTCTCCCTTGTAGCTCTCCCTTTTAGTCTCCCTCTCCCGTCTAGTCGCCCTCTCTGGTCGCCCTCTCCCCTCTAGACGCTCTCTCCCGTCTAGTCGGCCTCTCCAGGCTAGTCGCCCTAACCCGTCTAGTCGCCCTCTCCCGTCTAGTCGCCCTCTCCCTTGTAGCCGCTCTCGTCCAGTCCCCCTCTCCCCTCTAATCGCCCTCTCCCGTCTAGTTGATCTCTCCCGTCTAGTCGCCCTCTCAGGTCGCCCTCTCCCCTCTAGTCGCCCTCTTCCGTCTAGTCGGCATCTCCAGGCTAGTCGCCCTAACCCGTCTAGTCGCCCTCTCCCTTGTAGCCGCCCTCTCCCGTCTAGTCGCCCTCTCTCGTCCAGTCCCCCTCTCCCGTCTATTCGCCCTCTCCCGTGTAGCTGCACTCTCCCGTCTAGTCGCCCTCTCACATCTAGTCACCCTCTCCCGTCTAACAGCCCTCTCCCGTCTAACTCCCTCTCCCGGCCGCCCTCTCCCGTCTAGTCGCCCTCTCCCTTGTAGCCGCCCTTTCCCGTCTAGTCGCCGTCTCTCGTCCAGTCCCCCTCTCCCGTCTATTCGCCCTCTTCCGTCTAGTTGCACTCTCCCGTATAGTCGCCCTCTCACATCTAGTCACCCTCTCCCGTCTAACAGCCCTCTCCCGTCTAACTCCCTCTCCCGGCTAGCCGCCCTCTCTCGTCTTTCCATCCTCACCCGTCTAGCCGTCCTCTCCCGTCTAGTCTCCCTCTCACTTCTAGTCGTCCTCTCACGTCTAGCCCCCTCTGCCGTCTAGTCGCCCTCTCTAGTACAGTCGCCCTCTCCCTTCTATTCGCCCTCTCCCGTCTAGTATCCCTCTACCATCTAATCGCCCTCACCCGTCTATTCCCCATCTCCCCTCTAGTCGCCCACAGCCTAGTAGCCACCCTCTCCCATCTAGTCGCCCTCTAGTCTGCCGCCTCCAGCCGCCTTTTCCCGTCCAGTCGCCCTCTCTGGCTGCCCTCTATCGTCTAGGCGCCCTCTCCCGTCTAGCTGCTCTCTCCCATCTTGCCGCCCTCTCCCTTCTAGTCGCACTCTCCCTTCTTCTCTATACGCCCTCTCCAGTCGAATCGCCCTCTCCCGTCTAGTCGCCCTCTCCCGTCTAGTCGCCTTATGTGGTCTAGTCGCCCTCTATCTTCTAGCCGCCCTCTCACATATAGTCGCCCTCTCCAGGCTAGTGGCCCTCTGCAGACTAATCGTCCTTTCCCTTATAGTCGCCCTCTCCCTTCTAGTCGTCGTCTCACGACTAGCCTCCCTCTCCCGTCTAGTCTCCCTCTCTCTGACCCGTTGTGTCGCCTTCTCCCGTGCAGCCGCCTTCTCTGGCCGCCCTCTACGGTCTAGCCGCCTTTTCCCGTCTAGCCGCCTTTTCTTGTCTAGCCGCTCTCTCCCATCTTGCCGACATCTCCCTTCTAGTCGCACTCTCCAGTCTTGTATCCCTCTCCCGTCTAGTCGCCCACTCCCGTCTAGTCGCCCACTCCCGTCTATTCGCCCTCTACCGTCTAGTCGCCCTCTCCCTTCTAGCCGCCCTCTCCCGTATAATCGCTCTCTCCCTTCTAGTCGCCCGCTCCAGTCTAGTCGCCCTCTGCCGTCTAGTCGCCCTCTCCAGTATTGTCGCCCTCTCCCTTGTAGCCGGCCTCTCCCGTCTAGCCGCCCTCTTCTTTCTAGTCGTTCTCTCACGACTAGCCGCACTGTCCCGTCTAGCCGCCTTCTCCCGCCTAGTCTGGCGCCCTCTTCTATTCGCCCTCTCTAACCGCCCTCTCCCGCCCAGCAGCCCACTCCCGTCTAGTCGCTCTCTCCCATCTAGCCGCCCTCTCCCGTCTAACATCCCTCTCACCTCTAACTCCCTCTCCCGTCTAGCCGTCTCTTGTCTGATCGCCCTCTCCTGTCTAGCGGCCCTATCCAGTCTAGTCGCTCTCTCTAGCCGCCCTGACGTGTTTATTCGCCCTCTCCCGTCTAGCCGCCATCTCCTGTCTAGTCGCCATCTCCTTTCCAGTCGTCCTCTAACGTCTAGCCCCCTCTGCCGTCTATTCGCCCTTTCCTGTCTAGTCGCCCTCTCCCGTCTAATCGCCATCTCCCGTCTATTCGCCATCTCCCCTCTAGTCTCCCTCTCCCTAGTAGCCGCCCTCTCCCTTCTAGTCGCCCTCTCCCTTCTGGTCGCCGTCTCCCATCTTGACGCTCTTTCCCATCTTGCCGCCCTCTCCCTTCTAATCGCACTCTCCCGCCCTGTAGCCCCCTCTAAACGCCCTCTCTAGTCTAGTTGCCCTCTCCCATTTAGTCGCCCTCTCCCGACTAGTCGACCTCTCCCTTGTAGACGCCCTCTCCCGTCTAGTCGCCCTCTCCCGTCTAGTCGCCCTCTGCAGTATGGTCGCCCACACCCGTCTAGTCGCCTTCTCCCGTCTAGTCGCCCTCTCCCTTGAAACCGCCCTCTCCCGTCTAGTCGCCTTCTCTCGTCCAGTACCCCTCTCCAATCTATTTGCCCTCTCCCGTCTAGCCGCCCTCTCTCGTCTGGTCGCCCTCTCCTGTCAGGCCGCACTATCCAGTCTAGTCCCTCTCTCTAGCCGCCCTGATGCGTCCATCTGCCCTCGCCCGTCTAGCCGTCCTCTCCCGTCTAGCCGCGATGTCCAGTCTAGCCACCCTCTCCTGTCTAGTCGCCCTCTCCCTTCTAGTCGTCCGCTCACGTCTAGCCCCCTCTCCCGTCTATTCCCCCTCTCCCATCTAGTCGCCCTCTCCGGTCTATTCGCCATCTCCCCTCTAGTCGCCCTCTCCCTAGTAGCCGCCCTCTCCCATATAGGGGACCTCTCCCTTCTAGTCGCCCTCTGCCGTCTAGTGGCCTTCTCCCGACTAGTCGACCTCTCCATTCTTGCCGCCCTATCCTGTCTAGTCGCTCTGACCAGTTGTGTCGCCTTCTCCCGTGCAGCCGCCTTCTCTGGCCTCCCTCTACGGTCTAGCCGCCTTTTCCCGTCTAGCCGCCCTCTCCCATCTTGCCGACCTCTCCCTTCTAGTCGCACTCTCCCGTCTTGTAGCCCTCTAAAAACGCCCTCTTCAGTCTAGTCGAACTATCCCATCCAGTCCCACTCTCCCGTCTAGCCGAGCACTACCGTCTAACCGCCCTCTCCTGTCTAGTCGCCCGCCCTAGCCGCCCTCTCCCGTCTAGTCGCCTTCTCCCGACTAGTCGCACTCTCCAATCTTGCCGCCGTATCCTGTCTAGTCGCTCTTTCCCGTTGTGTCGCCTTTTCCCGTCCAGTAGCACTCTCTGGCCTCCCTCTACGGTCTAGGCGCCTTTTCCCGTCCAGTCGCCCTATCTGTCTGCCCTCTATCGTCTAGGCGACCTCTCCCGTCTTCTCGCCTTCTCCCGACTAGTCGACCTCTCCAATGTAGCCGCCGTATCCCGTCTAGTTGTCCAACTCCCTCTCCCATCTTGACGCCCTATCCCTTCTAGTCGCCCTCTCCCTTCTAGTCGCCCTCTCCATTCTAGTCGCCCTCTCCCGTCTAGTCGCCCTCTCCCGTCTAGTCGCCCTCTCCCGTCTAGTCGCCCTCTCTCTTGTAGCCGCACTCTCCCGTCTGGTCGCCCTCTCCCGTCTAGTCGCCCTCTCTAGTCGCCCTCTCCCGTCTAGTCGCCCTCTCCTGTCTAGTCGCCCTCTCCCGTCTAATCGCACTCTACCCTCTAGTCGCCCTCTCCTTGTAGTCGTCCTCTCATGTCTAGCCGTCCTCTGCCGTCTAGTCGCACTCTCACGTCTAGTCGCCCTATCCCATCTAGTCCCCATCTCACGTCTAACAGCCCTCTCCACTCTAACTCCCTCTCCCGTCTAGTCGCCGTCTCTCGTCTTGTCGCCCTCTCCGGTGTAGTCGCCCTTTCCCATCTTGTCCCCCTCTCCCGTCTAACAGCCCTCTGCACTCTAACTCCCTCTCCCTTCTAGCCGCCCTCTCCCGTCTAGTCGCCTTCTTCCGTCTAGTCGCCCTCTCCTTTCTAGTCGTCATCTCACGACTGTCCACCCTCTCCCGTCTTGTCTGCCTCTGCCGTCTAGTCGCTCTCTCTCTCGTGCAGTCGTCCTATCCCGACTAGTCGCCCTATCCCGTTTTGTCGACTTCTCCCGTCTTGTCGCCCTCCTCGTTCTAGCCGCCTTTTCCCGACTAGACTCCCTCTACCTTCTTGCCGCTTTCTCCCTTCTAGTCGCACACTCGTTCGGTCCAGTCTAACCGCCCTGTCAACACTAGCCGTCCTATACGGTCTAGTCGCCAACTCCCTTCTAGCCGCCCTCTCCATTCTAGCCGCTCTCTCCCGGCTAGTTGCTCTTTCCCTTCTAGTCGCCCTCTCCTTCTAGCCGGCCTCTCCCGTCTAGTCGCCCTCTCCCGTCTAGCCGCCAACTCCCTTCTAGCCGCCCTCTCCCTTCTAGTTGCTCTCTCCCGTCTAGTTGCCCTCTCCTTCTAGCCGCCCTCTCCCGTTTAGCAGCCCTCTCCCGTCTAGTCGCCCTCTCCCGTCTAGTCGCCCTCTCCTTCTAGCCGCCCTCTCCCTTCTAGCCGCCCTCTCCCGTCTAGTCCCCCTCTCCCGTCTTTTCGCCCTCTCCCGTCTAGTTTCACTCTCTCGTCTAGTCACCCTCTCCCGTTAGTCGCCCTCTCTAGTCTTGTTACCTTCCCCATTTTGTCGCCCTCTCTCATCTAGTCGACCTCACGAGGCTAGTGGCCCTCTGCAGACTAGTCGCCCTTTCCCTTCTAGTCGCCCTCTCCCTTCTAGTCGTCCTCTCATGACTAGCCGCCCTCTCCCGTCTAGTCTTCCTCTCCCATGTAGTCGCCCTCTCTAGTCGCCCTCTCCCGTCTAGTCGCCCTCTCCCCCCTGTCCCCTCTCCCAGCCGCCCTCTCCCGTATAGTCGCCCCTTTTCG
>JAODUO010003429.1:0-15967 GCA_025642075.2 Ridgeia piscesae
AGGGGGCGGGGGGTGCTAACGGGAAGGCGAACGGAGAGGGCTAAAGGGGCCGGGGGGGCAAGGGGGAAAAGGGCCAAAAGGGAGGAAAACGGAAGGCGAAGAGGGAAGGCGTGAGGGAGAGCGCAGGGAGGGGAAAAGGAGAGGGCAGAGGAGAGGCGACAACGGAGAGGGGGAAGGGAAGGGGAAAGGGAGAAAGGGCGACTGACGGGAGGCGGAAAAGGGAGAGGGCGACGGGAAAGGAAAAGGAAGGGAAGGGAGGGGGGGAAGGGGAGAGGGAGGCGCTAAGGGAGAGGCGGCTAGAAAGGGGCCGGGGAGGGAGAAAAGGGGGGGGGAAAGGCGTTGAGGGAGAGGCGCAGGGGGAGGGGGAAGGGAGGAAGGGGAGAGGGAAAACGGGGGGGGTAGACGGAGAGCCGGGGGGGGGGACTGGGGAAACGGAGGGGGCGAAGGGGGGACGGAGGCACTGCGGAGGGCTGAGGGAGCGCTAGAGGGGGCGGCTAAGGAGAGGCGCTAGGGGAGGGCGGGAGGGCGACTAAGGAGGGCAAGGAAGGCTAGGAGGGCGAGAGGAAGGGGGGGAGAGCGCGGGGGGGGAAGACGGGAGAGGGAAACGGATGGGGCGGGGGGGGGCTAAGGAGAGGCGACTGAGGGAAAGGGCTAGACGGAAGGCGACTAGGGAGGGGCCGAAGGGAAGGGGAGGGGGGAGGCGCTACGGAGAGGGTGGGGGGGCAAGAGGGGACTAGAGGGGGAGGGCGAGAGGAGGGCGACTAACGGAGAGGCGCTATGGAAAGGGCGTTATTTAGAGGCGACAACGGGAAAGGGCGACAGAGGGAGAGGCGTAAGGGGGAGGGGTGCTGAGGGGCGAAGAGGAAGGGCAATGGGAAGGGCGCAAGGAGGCACTGACGGGAGAGCGACTAAGGAAGGGCGACGGAGAGTGGCTAAGGAGAGGCGAGAGGAAGGGTAGAGGGCGACTAGAGGAAAACCTAACGGAGAGGCCTAGCGGAGGGGCGGTAAGGAGAGGCGGCTGACGGTAGAGCGGCCAGAAGGGACTAGAGGGAGGGCGAAAGCGGAAGGGACAGACGGAAGGGGGCTAGATGGAGAGGCGCTAGGGAGAGGCGACTATCGGAAGGGCGACAGGGAGAGGGCGATTATGAAGGGGTGCGATGGGCGACTAGAAGGAAGGCGTAGAGGGAAGGGCGACTAGACGGAGAGGGCGAAAACGGAGAGGGGTAGACGGAAGGCGCAGAGGGATGGGAGATGGAAAGGGAGAGGGAGAGGGAGAGGCGACTAAGGGGAGCGCAACGGAGAGGGTACTAGCGGAGGGCGGTAATGGAGAGGGCTGAGGTAGAGGCGCCGAAGGCGACAGAGGGAGGGCGACTATCGAAGGAGGCGGAGGGGGCTAGAGGAAGACGACTAGAGGGAAGGGCGACTACGGAGAGGGCGACTAGCGAGAGGGCGATGAGGGACAGGCGCTAGACGGGAATGGGCGAAACGGGAGAGGGGAGGGGAGGGCGACTAGAGGGAGGCGGAAACGAGAGAGGGTTAGCGGAAAGGGCAGAAGGGAGGACGGAGACGTAATGGGAGAGGCGACTGACGGGAGGCGACTATCGGAAGGGGCAGACGGGAAGGGGCTAAAAGTGAGAGGACACTAGAGGGAGAGGCGCTACGGAGAGGGCGCTAGCGGAGAGGCGTGAGGAAGGCGGCACGAGGGCGACTAGAGGGAGAGGCGAAAAGGGAGAGGCGACTAGACGGAGAGGCGGAAGAGGAGAGGGGGGAAAGGGGAGGGACAAAAGGGGAAAAGGGGGGGGGGGAATAACGGAAGGCGAAGGGGGAAAGGAGCGTGGGGGAAAGGGGGGGGGGGGGGGGGCGGAGACGGGGGGGGGGGGGGGGGGGGGGGGGGGGGGGGGGGGGGGGGGGGGGGGGGGGGGGGGGGGGGGGGGGGGGGGGGGGGGGGGGGGGGGGGGGGGGGGGGGGGGGGGGGGGGGGGGGGGGGGGGGGGGGGGGGGGGGGGGGGGGGGGGGGGGGGGGGGGGGGGGGGGGGGGGGGGGGGGGGGGGGGGGGGGGGGGGGGGGGGGGGGGGGGGGGGGGGGGGGGGGGGGGGGGGGGGGGGGGGGGGGGGGGGGGGGGGGGGGGGGGGGGGGGGGGGGGGGGGGGGGGGGGGGGGGGGGGGGGGGGGGGGGGGGGGGGGGGGGGGGGGGGGGGGGGGGGGGGGGGGGGGGGGGGGGGGGGGGGGGGGGGGGGGGGGGGGGGGGGGGGGGGGGGGGGGGGGGGGGGGGGGGGGGGGGGGGGGGGGGGGGGGGGGGGGGGGGGGGGGGGGGGGGGGGGGGGGGGGGGGGGGGGGGGGGGGGGGGGGGGGGGGGGGGGGGGGGGGGGGGGGGGGGGGGGGGGGGGGGGGGGGGGGGGGGGGGGGGGGGGGGGGGGGGGGGGGGGGGGGGGGGGGGGGGGGGGGGGGGGGGGGGGGGGGGGGGGGGGGGGGGGGGGGGGGGGGGGGGGGGGGGGGGGGGGGGGGGGGGGGGGGGGGGGGGGGGGGGGGGGGGGGGGGGGGGGGGGGGGGGGGGGGGGGGGGGGGGGGGGGGGGGGGGGGGGGGGGGGGGGGGGGGGGGGGGGGGGGGGGGGGGGGGGGGGGGGGGGGGGGGGGGGGGGGGGGGGGGGGGGGGGGGGGGGGGGGGGGGGGGGGGGGGGGGGGGGGGGGGGGGGGGGGGGGGGGGGGGGGGGGGGGGGGGGGGGGGGGGGGGGGGGGGGGGGGGGGGGGGGGGGGGGGGGGGGGGGGGGGGGGGGGGGGGGGGGGGGGGGGGGGGGGGGGGGGGGGGGGGGGGGGGGGGGGGGGGGGGGGGGGGGGGGGGGGGGGGGGGGGGGGGGGGGGGGGGGGGGGGGGGGGGGGGGGGGGGGGGGGGGGGGGGGGGGGGGGGGGGGGGGGGGGGGGGGGGGGGGGGGGGGGGGGGGGGGGGGGGGGGGGGGGGGGGGGGGGGGGGGGGGGGGGGGGGGGGGGGGGGGGGGGGGGGGGGGGGGGGGGGGGGGGGGGGGGGGGGGGGGGGGGGGGGGGGGGGGGGGGGGGGGGGGGGGGGGGGGGGGGGGGGGGGGGGGGGGGGGGGGGGGGGGGGGGGGGGGGGGGGGGGGGGGGGGGGGGGGGGGGGGGGGGGGGGGGGGGGGGGGGGGGGGGGGGGGGGGGGGGGGGGGGGGGGGGGGGGGGGGGGGGGGGGGGGGGGGGGGGGGGGGGGGGGGGGGGGGGGGGGGGGGGGGGGGGGGGGGGGGGGGGGGGGGGGGGGGGGGGGGGGGGGGGGGGGGGGGGGGGGGGGGGGGGGGGGGGGGGGGGGGGGGGGGGGGGGGGGGGGGGGGGGGGGGGGGGGGGGGGGGGGGGGGGGGGGGGGGGGGGGGGGGGGGGGGGGGGGGGGGGGGGGGGGGGGGGGGGGGGGGGGGGGGGGGGGGGGGGGGGGGGGGGGGGGGGGGGGGGGGGGGGGGGGGGGGGGGGGGGGGGGGGGGGGGGGGGGGGGGGGGGGGGGGGGGGGGGGGGGGGGGGGGGGGGGGGGGGGGGGGGGGGGGGGGGGGGGGGGGGGGGGGGGGGGGGGGGGGGGGGGGGGGGGGGGGGGGGGGGGGGGGGGGGGGGGGGGGGGGGGGGGGGGGGGGGGGGGGGGGGGGGGGGGGGGGGGGGGGGGGGGGGGGGGGGGGGGGGGGGGGGGGGGGGGGGGGGGGGGGGGGGGGGGGGGGGGGGGGGGGGGGGGGGGGGGGGGGGGGGGGGGGGGGGGGGGGGGGGGGGGGGGGGGGGGGGGGGGGGGGGGGGGGGGGGGGGGGGGGGGGGGGGGGGGGGGGGGGGGGGGGGGGGGGGGGGGGGGGGGGGGGGGGGGGGGGGGGGGGGGGGGGGGGGGGGGGGGGGGGGGGGGGGGGGGGGGGGGGGGGGGGGGGGGGGGGGGGGGGGGGGGGGGGGGGGGGGGGGGGGGGGGGGGGGGGGGGGGGGGGGGGGGGGGGGGGGGGGGGGGGGGGGGGGGGGGGGGGGGGGGGGGGGGGGGGGGGGGGGGGGGGGGGGGGGGGGGGGGGGGGGGGGGGGGGGGGGGGGGGGGGGGGGGGGGGGGGGGGGGGGGGGGGGGGGGGGGGGGGGGGGGGGGGGGGGGGGGGGGGGGGGGGGGGGGGGGGGGGGGGGGGGGGGGGGGGGGGGGGGGGGGGGGGGGGGGGGGGGGGGGGGGGGGGGGGGGGGGGGGGGGGGGGGGGGGGGGGGGGGGGGGGGGGGGGGGGGGGGGGGGGGGGGGGGGGGGGGGGGGGGGGGGGGGGGGGGGGGGGGGGGGGGGGGGGGGGGGGGGGGGGGGGGGGGGGGGGGGGGGGGGGGGGGGGGGGGGGGGGGGGGGGGGGGGGGGGGGGGGGGGGGGGGGGGGGGGGGGGGGGGGGGGGGGGGGGGGGGGGGGGGGGGGGGGGGGGGGGGGGGGGGGGGGGGGGGGGGGGGGGGGGGGGGGGGGGGGGGGGGGGGGGGGGGGGGGGGGGGGGGGGGGGGGGGGGGGGGGGGGGGGGGGGGGGGGGGGGGGGGGGGGGGGGGGGGGGGGGGGGGGGGGGGGGGGGGGGGGGGGGGGGGGGGGGGGGGGGGGGGGGGGGGGGGGGGGGGGGGGGGGGGGGGGGGGGGGGGGGGGGGGGGGGGGGGGGGGGGGGGGGGGGGGGGGGGGGGGGGGGGGGGGGGGGGGGGGGGGGGGGGGGGGGGGGGGGGGGGGGGGGGGGGGGGGGGGGGGGGGGGGGGGGGGGGGGGGGGGGGGGGGGGGGGGGGGGGGGGGGGGGGGGGGGGGGGGGGGGGGGGGGGGGGGGGGGGGGGGGGGGGGGGGGGGGGGGGGGGGGGGGGGGGGGGGGGGGGGGGGGGGGGGGGGGGGGGGGGGGGGGGGGGGGGGGGGGGGGGGGGGGGGGGGGGGGGGGGGGGGGGGGGGGGGGGGGGGGGGGGGGGGGGGGGGGGGGGGGGGGGGGGGGGGGGGGGGGGGGGGGGGGGGGGGGGGGGGGGGGGGGGGGGGGGGGGGGGGGGGGGGGGGGGGGGGGGGGGGGGGGGGGGGGGGGGGGGGGGGGGGGGGGGGGGGGGGGGGGGGGGGGGGGGGGGGGGGGGGGGGGGGGGGGGGGGGGGGGGGGGGGGGGGGGGGGGGGGGGGGGGGGGGGGGGGGGGGGGGGGGGGGGGGGGGGGGGGGGGGGGGGGGGGGGGGGGGGGGGGGGGGGGGGGGGGGGGGGGGGACAGGTCGACTAGACGGGAGAGGACGGCTATACGTGAGAGGATGGTTAGAGGGGAGAAGGCGGCTAGAGAGGAGACGGCGACTAGACGGGAGAAGGCGGCCAGAGGGGATAAGGCAGCCAGTGTGGAGAGTGTGGCTAGAAAGGAGTCGACTGGACGGGACAAGGCGGCTAGAAGGGAGACGGCGGCCAGACGGGACAGTGCACATAGACGGCAGAAAGCGAGTAGACGGGAGAGTGTGGCTAGAGGGGAGAGGGTGGCTAGACGGGAGAGGACGTCTATACGGGAGAGGGCGGCTAGACAATAGTGGGCGGCCAGAGAGGGTGACCGGACAGTAGAAGGCGACCATAACGGAGAGGACGAAGAGACGGGAAACGGCGATTGGATGGGAGACGGCGGCTAGAGGGGAGAGAGCGACTAGACAGGAGAGGGTGACAAGAAGGGAGAGGGCGACAAGACGGGAGAGGGCGACTAGATCGGAAAGAGCGGCTAGAGGGGATACGGCGACTAGACGTGAGAGGACGACTAGACGGGGAGGTCGAGAAGACGGGAGAGGGCGACTAGACAGGAGAGGGCCACTAGACGTGAGAGGGCGGCTAGAGGGGGAAATGCGGCTAGAGAGGAGACGGCGGCTAGACGGGAGAAGGCGGCTAGAGGGGAGAAGGCGGCTAGACGGGAGAAGGCGACTAGACGACAGAGGGCGACTAGACGGGAGAGGGATACTAGAAGGGATAGGGCGGCTAGAGAAGGCGGCTTGACGGGAGACGGCGACCAGACGGGTGAAGGAGGCTAGTGAGGCGACTAGACGGGAGAGCACGACTAAACGGTATGGGGCTGTTAGACGGGAGAGTGTAGCTAGAGAGGGCGGCTAGACGGGAGAGGGCGACTTGACGGTGGAGTGCGACTAGACTGGAGAGGGCGACTAGACGGAAGAGGGCGGGTACCCGGAAAAGGGCGGCTAGACGGGTGAGGGCGACTTGGCGGGAGAGGACGACTTGACGGCAGAGGACGACTAGACGGGTGGGGCGGCTGAAAAGGAGAGGGCGACTAGAGGGGAGAGGGCGCTAGAGGAAGGGCGACTAACGGGAGAGGGCGATATCCGAAAGGGCGATGAGAGAGGGCGACAGACGTGAAGGGCGACTAGAGGGGGCGGCTAGAGGGAGAGGCGACTAGACGTGAGAGGGCGGAAAGACGGGAGAGGGTGGCAAGCGGTAAGGGCGGCAAGAGAGTGTCACTGGACGGGAGATGCGACAGAATGGAGAGGGCGACTGGAGAGTGCGACTATACGGGAGAGGGCTGCAAGACGGGAAAGGGCGACTAGAGAGAGCGACTAGACCGGAAAGAGCAACTAGACGGGAGAAGGCGGCTAGACAGGAGAGGGCGGCTAGACGGGAGAGGGCGGCTAGACGGTAGAGTACGGCCAGAGAGGGCGACTAGAAGGGAGAGGGCGAAAAGACTGGAGAGAGCGACTAGACGGAAGAGGTCGGCTAGATGGTAGAGGGCGGCTGGAGGTGAGAGTGCGACTATACGGGAAAGGGCGACCAGAAGGGAGAGGGCGACTATATACGAGAGGAGGGTTGCTAGAGTGGGCGACTAGAAAGGATAGAGCGACTAGATGGGACAGGGCGACTAGACGGGAGAGGGCGACTAGACGGGAGAGGGCGACTAGACGGGACAGGTCGACTAGACGGGAGAGTGTGGCTAGAGTGGAGAAGGCGGGTAGATGTGAGAGAGGGTAGAGGGCGACTAGATGGGTGAGAACGGCTATACGAGAGAGGGCTACTAGTCGGGAGGGGGCGAGTATATGGGAGAGACTGGCTAGACGGTAGATGGCGGCCAGAAGGTCCGACTAGACGGTGTAGGGCGACTAGTCGGCAAAGGGAGACCAGACGGGAAGGGGGCTAGAGTGGAGAGGACGACTAGAAGGGAGAGGGCGACTATTCGTGAGAGGGCGACTATGCCGAAGAGGGCTGATGTATGGGACAGCGCGGCTAGACGGGAATGGGCGACTAGACGGGAGAGCGCGGTTAGAGGGAGAGGGCGACTAGACGTGAGAGGGCGGAAAGACGAGAGAGGGTGGGTAGACGGTAATAGGCGGCAGGAGAGGGTTACTGGACGGGAGAATGCGATAATAAGGGAGAGGGCGACTGGACGGGAGAGGACGACTATACGGGAGAGGGCTGCAAGACGGGAGAGGGTGACTAGAGAGAGCGACTAGACAGGAGAGAGCAACTAGACGGGAGAAGGCGGCTAGACAGGAGAGGGCGGCTAGACGGGAGAAGGCGGCTAGACGGTAGAGGGCGGCCACAGAGGGCGACTAGAAGGGAGAGTGCGAAAATATGGGAGAGAGCGACTAGACGGAAGAGGTCGGATAGATGGTAGAGGGCGGCTGGAGGTGAGAGTGCGACTATACGGGAAAGGGCGATCAGACGGGAGAGGGCGACTATATAGGAATAGGGCTGCTTGAGTGGGCGACTAAAAAGGAGAGACCGACTAGATGGGACAAGGCGATTAGACGGGAGAGGGCGACTAGACGGGAGAGGGCGACTAGACGGGACAGGTCGACTAGACGGGAGAGGACGGCTATACGTGAGAGGATGGTTAGAGGGGAGAAGGCGGCTAGAGAGGAGACGGCGACTAGACGGGAGAAGGCGGCCAGAGGGGATAAGGCAGCCAGTGTGGAGAGTGTGGCTAGAAAGGACGACTGGACGGGACAAGGCGGCTAGAAGGGAGACGGCGGCCAGACGGGACAGTGCACTAGACGGCAGAAAGCGGTAGACGGAAGTGGGCGGGGAACAGACGGGAGAGGACGTCTATACGGGAGAGGGCGGCTAGACAATAGTGGGCGGCCAGAAGGGTGACCGGACAGTAGAAGGCGACTAACGGAGAGGACGAAAGACGGAAAGGGTTGGATGGGAGACGGCGGCTAGAGGGGAGAGAGCGACTAGACAGGAGAGGGTGACAAGAAGGGAGAGGCGACAAGACGGGAGAGGGCGACTAGACGGAAGAGCGGCTAGAGGGGATACGGCGACTAGACGGAGAGGCGACTAGACGGGGAGGCGAAAGACGGGAGAGGGCGACTAGACAGGAGAGGGCCACTAGACGTGAGAGGGCGGCTAGAGGGGGAAATGCGGCTAGAGAGGAGACGGCGGCTAGACGGGAGAAGGCGGCTAGAGGGGAGAAGGCGGCTAGACGGGAGAAGGCGACTAGACGACAGAGGGTGACTAGACGGGAGAGGGATACTAGAAGGGATAGGGCGGCTAGAGAAGGCGGCTTGACGGGAGACGGCGACCAGACGGGTGAAGGAGGCTAGTGAGGCGACTAGACGGGAGAGCACGACTAAACGGTATGGGGCTGTTAGACGGGAGAGTGTAGCTAGAGAGGGCGGCTAGACGGGAGAGGGCGGCTAGACGGGAGAGGGCGGCTAGACGGTAGAGTACGGCCAGAGAAGGCGACTAGAAGGGAGAGGGCGAAAAGACTGGAGAGAGCGACTAGACGGAAGAGGTCGGCTAGATGGTAGAGGGCGGGTGGAGGTGAGAGAGAGCGACTATACGGGAAAGGGCGATCAGAAGGGAGAGGGCGACTATACGGAGAGGGTGCAGAGGGGCGACTAGAAAGGATAAAAAGCACTAGAGGGAAGGCGCTAGACGGAGAGGGCGGCTAGACGGTAGAGTACGGCCAGAGAAGGCGACTAGAAGGGAGAGGGCGAAAAGACTGGAGAGAGCGACTAGACGGAAGAGGTCGGCTAGATGGTAGAGGGCGGGTGGAGGTGAGAGAGCGACTATACGGGAAAGGGCGATCAGAAGGGAGAGGGCGACTATATACGAGAGGAGGGTTGCTAGAGTGGGCGACTAGAAAGGATAGAGCGACTAGATGGGACAGGGCGACTAGACGGGAGAGGGCGACTAGACGGGAGAGGGCGACTAGAGGGACAGGTCGACTAGACGGGAGAGTGTGGCTAGAGTGGAGAAGGCGGGTAGATGTGAGAGAGGGTAGAGGGCGACTAGATGGGTGAGAACGGCTATACGAGAGAGGGCTACTAGTCGGGAGGGGGCGAGTATATGGGAGAGACTGGCTAGACGGTAGATGGCGCCAGAAGGTCCGACTAGAGGTGTAGGGCGACTAGTCGGCAAAGGGAGACCAGACGGGAAGGGGGCTAGAGTGGAGAGGCGACTAGAAGGGAGAGGGCGACTATTCGTGAGAGGGCGACTATGCCGAAGAGGGCTGATGTATGGGACAGCGCGGCTAGACGGGAATGGGCGACTAGACGGGAGAGCGCGGTTAGAGGAGAGGGCGACTAGACGTGAGAGGGCGGAAAGACGAGAGAGGGTGGGTAGACGGTAATAGGCGGCAGGAGAGGGTTACTGGACGGGAGCATGCGATAATAAGGGAGAGGGCGACTGGACGGGAGAGGACGACTATACGGGAGAGGGCTGCAAGACGGGAGAGGGTGACTAGAGAGAGCGACTAGACAGGAGAGAGCAACTAGACGGGAGAAGGCGGCTAGACAGGAGAGGGCGGCTAGACGGGAGAGGGCGGCTAGACGGTAGAGGGCGGCCAGAGAGGGCGACTAGAAGGGAGAGTGCGAAAATATGGGAGAGAGCGACTAGACGGAAGAGGTCGGATAGATGGTAGAGGGCGGCTGGAGGTGAGAGTGCGACTATACGGGAAAGGGCGATCAGACGGGAGAGGGCGACTATATACGAGAATAGGGCTGCTTGAGTGGGCGACTAAAAAGGAGAGACCGACTAGATGGGACAAGGCGACTAGACGGGAGAGGGCGACTAGACGGGAGAGGGCGACTAGACGGGAGAGGACGGCTATACGTGAGAGGGCGGTAGAGGGGAAGGGCGGCTAGACAGGAGACGGCGCTAGAGGGAGAGGCGGCCAGAGGGGATAAGGCAAAACAGTGGGAGAGTGTGGCTAGAAAGGGTGCTGACGGGAAGGCGCTAAGGGAGAGGCGGCAGACAATATGGGCGGCAGAAGGGTGACGGAAGTGGGCTAAGGGAGAGGGGAGACGGGAAGGCGTTATGGGAGAGGCGGCTAGAAAGGGCGCAGAGAGGGTGACGAAGGAGAGGCGACAAAGGGAGAGGCGAAGACGGAAAGGCGTGAGGGAACGGCGCTAGAGGAGAGACGACTAGACGGGAGGTGAAAGAGGGAGAGGGCGACAGACGGAGAGGGCCGACTAGACGGAAAAGCGGCTAGAGGGAACGGCGCTAGACGGAGAGGCGCTAGAGGGGAGGCGAAAACGGAGAGGCGACTAGACAAGAGGGCACTAGACGGAAGGGCTAGAGGAAGGGGGCTAGAGAAGGCGGCTGACGGGAGAGGCGCAGAGGGGAGAAGGCGCTAGACGGGAGAGCGACTAACGAGGGGCGTAGACGGGAGAGGTACTAAGGAGGGCGGCTAGAGGGAAGGCGGCTTGACGGGAGAGGCGACCAGACGGGTGAAAGGGGCTAGGGGAGGCGACTGCGGGAGAGACGACTACGGAGGGCGTAGACGGGGGGGCTAAAAAGAGGGCGCTAGAGGGAGAGGGCGCTGAGGGGGGCGACTAACGGAGAGGGCGACTAGCGAAAGGGCGGGACCCGGAAAGGGCGCTAGACGGGAGAGCGCTTGGGGGAGAGGCGACTGAGGAGAGGGGGGACAGAGGGTTGGGGGGCGAAAAGGAGAGGGCGACTAGAGGGGAGAGGGCGCTAAGGAGGGGCGCAACGGGAAGGGCGACTAGGAAGGCTGAGAAGAGAAAGCGGGAAGCGGGAAAGGGCGCTAGACGGGAGAGGCGTGGGAGAGGGGAGAGGGCGACTAGAGGAGAGGGCGAAAGACGGAGAGGGCAGCGGAAGGGCGGCAAGAGAGGCTGGAGGGAGATGCGACATAGGAAGGGCGACGGGGGAGGCGACTATACGGAGAGGTGCAAGGGGGAGAAAGGATAGAGCGACTAGAGGAAGGCACTAGACGGGAGAGGCGCTAGACGGAAGGGCGCTAGACGGGAAGGCGCTGACGGAGAGTGGCAGGGGAGGGGGATAGAAGGGAGAGGGCGAAAAGACTGGAGAGGCACTAGGGGGGGCGGAAGGGGGCGGCTAGAGGTAGAGGCGGCGAGGTGAGAGGGGGCGACTATCGGAAAGGGGACCAGAGGGAGGGGCGATAACGAGAAGGGAGAGGGCGACTAGGAAGAGGCTAGATGGGACAGGCGCTAGACGGGAAGGCGACTAGACGGGAGAGGCGTAGAGGGAAGGCGACTAGACGGAGAGGGGAAAAGGAGAGGGGGTAGAGTAAGGGGAGAGGGGACTGAGGGAGAAGGTATAGGAGGGGCACTGCGGGAGGGCGATATAGGGAGAGGCTGCAGACGGAGAGGGGCAGAAGGCGACTAGACGGGAGGCACTAGCGGAAAGGGGCAGACGGAAGGGGGCTAGAGGGAGAGGCGCTAGAGGAGAGGGCGCAAGAGGGCGACTAGAAGGGGGGCGAAATATGGGAAGGCGCTAGACGGAAGGGCGATAGAGGAGAGGCGGTGAGGGAGAGGCGACTAACGGAAGGGCGAAGACGGAGAGGGGTAACGGAATAGGCGCGAGGGGACTAAAGGAGAACGATAATGGGAAGGCGATGACGGGAGAGGCGACTAACGGGAGAGGGCGCAGACGGGAAGGTGACTAGAGGGGAGCGCTAACGGAGAGAGTAGAGGGAGAAGGCGCTAGAAGGAGAGGCGCTAGACGGGAGAAGGCGGCTAGACGGTAGAGGGCGGGCCACAAGGCGCTAGAAGGGAGAGGCGAAAATATGGGAGAAGCGATAGACGGAGAGGTGGTAGAGGGAGAGGGTGGCAACGGAAGGCTCTTGGGGGGGCGCTAAAAAGGGGCCAAGAGGGACGGCATAGAAGGGACCATAAGGGAGAGGCGGAGAGGGAAAGGCAGATGGGAGAGGCGGCTAGAAGGAGCGACTGACGGAAGGGGCAGAAGGGAGGGCGAAAGACGGAGAGGCGACTGACGGAAGAGCGGCTAGAGGGAAGGCGCTGAGTGAGAGGCGACTAACGGGAGGCGAAGAGGGAGAGGGCGACTAAAGGAGAGGGCCCAGAGTGGGCGCTAGAGGGGGAAGCGAAGAGGGACGGCGCTAGACGGGAGAGGCGCTAGAGGGAGAGGCGCTAGAGGGAAGGCGACTAGACGAGAGGGGCTAGAGGGAGAGGGTAGAGGAAGGGGTAGAGGGCGCTGAGGGAGACGGCACAGAGGGTAAGGGGAGGGGCGATAAGGGAGAGACGCTAACGGTAGGGGGGCGGAGATGTGCTAGAGAGGGCGCTAGCGGAAGGGGACGACGGGAGGGCTAGATGGAGAGGCGACTAGAGGAGAGGGCGGTACCCGGAAAGGGCGCTAGCGGGAGGGCGATGGGGAAGGCGCTGACGGAAGGCGACTAGACGGGGGGCGGTAAAGGAGAGGGCGACTAGAGGGAGAGGGCGGAAAGACGGAGAGGGTGGAGCGGTAATGGCGGCAGAGAGGTACTGGACGGGAGAATGCGAAATAAGGAGAGGGCGACTGGAGAGGCGACTATACGGGAGAGGGCTGCAAGACGGGAAGGGGACTAGAGAGAGCGACTAGACGGAAGAGCAACTAGACGGGAGAAGGCGGCTAGACAGGAGAGGGCGGCTAGACGGGAGAGGCGGCTAGACGGTAGAGGCGGCCAAGAGGCGACTAGAAGGGAGAGGCGAAAAATGGAGAGAGCGACTAGACGGAAGAGGTCGGTAGATGGTAGAGGGCGGTGGAGGTGAGAGGCGACTATACGGGAAAGGGCGACAGAGGGAGAGGGCGACTATATACGAGAAGGGTGCTGAGTGGGCGACTAAAAGAAGACGAAGATGGGACAGGCGACTAGACGGGAGAGGGCGACTAGACGGGAGAGGGCGACTAGAGGGACAGGTCGACTAGACGGGAGAGGGGCTAAGTGAGAGGGGGGGTAGAGGGGAGAGGCGCTAGAGGGAGACGGCGGGGGCTAGCGGGAGGGCGGGGAGAGGGGATAAGGCAGCCAGGTGAGAGTGTGGGCTAGGAAAGGAGCGACGGAGGGGACAAGGCGCTAGAAGGGAGAGGCGCCAGAGGGACATGCCAAGAGGCAGAAAGCGGTAGACGGGATGGGCAAGGGAGAGGGGTAGAGGGAGAGGCGCTAACGGAGGGGCGGAGACAAAGTGGGCGGCCAGAGAGGGTGACGGACATAGAAGGCGACTACGGAGAGGACGAAGAGAGGGAAACGGGATTGGAGGGAGACGGGGCTAGAGGGAGAGGCGCTGACAGGAGAGGGTGACAAGAAGGGAGAGGGCGACAAGACGGGAGAGGGCGACAGATCGGAAAGAGCGGCTAGAGGGGATACGGCGACAGACGGAGAGGACGACTAGACGGGGAGGTCGGAAGACGGGAGAGGGCGACTAGACAGGAGAGGGCCACTAGACGGAGAGGCGGCTAGAGGGGGAAAGCGGCTAGAGAGGAGACGGCGCTAGACGGGAGAAGGCGCAGAGGGGAAAGGCGGTAGAGGGAGAAGGCGACTGACGACAGGGGCGAAGACGGGAGAGGGATACTAGAAGGGATAGGGGGCTAGAGAAGGCGGCTTACGGGAGACGGCGACAGCGGGGAGGAGGCAGTGAGGCGACTAAGGGAGAGCAGACAAACGGTATGGGGCGTAGAGGGAGAGGTAGCTAGAGAGGGCGCAGACGGGAGAGGGCGACTTGACGGTGGAGTGCGACTAGACTGGAGAGGGCGACTAGACGGAGAGGGCGGGACCCGGAAAAGGGCGGCTAGACGGGTGAGAGCGCTGCGGGAGAGGCGACTGACGCAGAGGGACTAGACGGGTTGGGGCGGCTGAAAAGGAGAGGCGACAGAGGGGAGAGGGCGCTAGAAGGAAGTGGGCGTAACGGGAGAGGGCGACTAGCGAAAGGCTGATGTATTGAGAGGGCGACAAGACGGGAAAGGGCGACTAGACGGGAGAGCGCTGAGAGGGGAGACGGCGCTAGACGTGAGAGGGCGGAAAGACGGGAGAGGGTGGCAATGCGGTAATGGGCGGCAAGAGAGTGTCACTGGACGGGAGAATGCGACATAATGGAGAGGGCGACTGGAGAGTGCGACTATACGGAAGAGGGCTGCAAGACGGGAAATGGCGACTAGAGAGAGCGACTAGACCGGAAAGAGCAACTAGACGGGAGAAGGCGGCTAGACAGGAGAGGGCGGCTAGACGGGAGAGGGCGGCTAGACGGTAGAGTACGGCCAGAGAGGGCGACTAGAAGGGAGAGGGCGAAAAGACTGGAGAGAGCGACTAGACGGAAGAGGTCGGCTAGATGGTAGAGGGCGGATGGAGGTGAGAGTGCGACTATACGGGAAAGGGCGACCAGAAGGGAGAGGGCGACTATTACGAGAGGAGGGTTGCTAGAGTGGGCGCTAGAAAGGATAGAGCGAAGATGGGACAGGGCGACTAGACGGGAGAGGCGACTAGACGGGAGAGGGCGACTAGAGGGACAGGTCGACTAGACGGGAGAGGTGGCTAAGTGGAGAAGGCGGGTAGATGTGAGAGAGGGTAGAGGGCGACTAGATGGGTGAGAACGGCTATACGAGAGAGGGCTACTAGTCGGGAGGGGGCGAGTATATGGGAGAGACTGGCTAGACGGTAGATGGCGGGCCCGAAGGTCCGACTAGAGGTGTAGGGCGACTAGTCGGCAAAGGGAGACCAGACGGGAAAGGGGCTAAGTGGAGAGGACGACTAGAAGGGAGAGGGCGACTTTTCGTGAGAGGCGACTATGCCGAAGAGGGCTGATGTATGGGACAGCGCGGCTAGACGGGAATGGGCGACCAAACGGGAGAGCGCGGTTAGAGGAAGAGGGCGACTAGAGGAGAGGGGGGGACGGAGAGGGTGGGAGACGGAATAGGCGGCAGGAGAGGGTTTCGGCGGGAGAAGCGTAAAAGGGAAGGGCGCGGACGGGAGAGCGCTATCGGGAGAGGGCGCAAACGGGAGAGGGGACTAGAGAGGCGACTAGAAGGAGAGAGCAAATAGACGGGAGAAGGCGGCTAGACGGAAGGGCGGTAAGGGAGAGGCGGCTAGACGGGGAGGGCGGCCAAGAGGGCGCTAGAAGGGAGAGGGAAAAAAAGGGAGAGGCGACTAGAGGAAGAGGTCGGGTAGAGGAGAGGGCGGCGGGGTGAGAGGCGACTAACGGGAAAGGGGGACAGACGGAAGGGCGACTTTTAAAGGAAAGGGCTGCTTGAGGGGCGCTAAAAAGGAGAGGACTAGAGGGAAAGGCGTAGACGGGGGAGGGCGACAGAGGGAGAGGGCGACTAACGGGTGGCGTAGGGGAGAGGGCTAACGGGAGGAGGTTTGAGGGGAGAACGGCTAGAGGGAGAGGCACTAGACGGGGGAAGGCGGCCAGAGGGGAAAGTCAGCCAGGGGAGAGGGGTAGAAAGAGTCGACTGGCCGGGAAAGGTGGCTAGAAGGGAGAGGCGGCCAGACGGGACAGGCACTAACGGAAAAGCGGTAACGGGAGATGGGCTAGAGGGGGGAGGGGGTAGACGGGAGGGCGTTTTAAAGGGGGGACAGGGAGGGCCACAGACGTGAGAGGGCGGCTAGAGGGGGGAAAGCGGCTAGAGGGAGGGCGGCTAACGGGAGAAGGCGGGTAGAGGGGGGAAAGGCGATGACGGGGAAAAACGGTAGACGGGAAGGGTCTAGACGGGAGGGCGGAGGGGAGAGGGCGACTAGACGGAGAGGGCGGAAAGACGACAGAGGGGGGTAGAGGAAAGGCGGCAGGAGAGGGTTAGGAGGGAGAATCGTAATGGGGGAACGCGG
>JAODUO010003431.1:0-12365 GCA_025642075.2 Ridgeia piscesae
CTGTTTGCACTATACCAGCCAGTGTAATATTTTTAAAATAAACTTTGTGGTGATTTAATAACATCTGCAGTAGTCTGTGATAAAAAAGTAAAGGCAAGTTCTTACATAGTGCAGTCAGTACCCAGTCCTGCAGAAATTTACGATGGCAACAAATAACAACTGCTGGGTAGCCATATGGTAACAGAGTAATTAGCAAATGTATTTATTGAGGTTAGAAGCTAGGTTATGTAACAATTATACTAATTCCAAGAACTAATATGCTTACAATTCTACCATATCAATGCATGCAAACATGATTCCTCATAAACATGTAAAAATTAATACATACGTAATCGAGTGTAAGACGGCTGTTGATATTGGTAGAAACTTGTATTAACACAAAATGTCCATATTATTGTCATAAGTGTATTAATATGTACAGTCTAAAGCCAAAATGTGTTAGACTTAGTAAAAAGGTTCAAAAGGTAAACATTCAAAGTACTTTACACTTTACTTCCCTCACAGGCCTGCTTTACTCAAGACACCATCTCGGCTTCTCTGGGCAGTAGGGCCGGCAATAAGGGTCTATACATTAATATATGTAACAGTGTTTGTTAGGATTGTGATTTATTTTTTAACTGGACAAACATTTGTTTGCTTACTACCAAAGTAGAATGAAATGTCTTGTTTTACAAAAATCAAGCACACATGTCAAATGTGCAGGTGAAAGCTTTATATTAAAACGTAATGAGAAACGCATAATAGTTTTTCAGCCCTCATTTCCATTCTATGAGTTTGCTTGAAGTGCGGTTTGAAGGTAACTATTGCCATTTCATCAAACTTCATTTGTGTGATGAATCCACATCAGCATTGATGAATCCGTATCAGAATTGTAAAAAAGTCTCTTCTCAAGTTACAGTAATATAACTGGTTTGTAATGATATCAGTCTGTGAGTCATACGTCTGTGTTGTCATTATTCCACCTGGTAGATCTATATCGGTATGATTTAGAATGACCCTGAGTGCTTGAAGAACTATACTGAACCTCTCGCAAACTGTCTTCAACAAGGATGCTTCAGTATTCTGCCAAGATGTATGTGCACTGTGCACGTAATTGCAAGGTGCATGACAGTGTGTAATAAAATGAATGGTAATGTTTTCTGTGCTTTGCCATAAAAAACACATATCAGGCATCTATATTTGGCTCATAGCCAGTTGAGGAATTGTTTTAGGACTAGCACCATTAAATATGCACCAATATGCACCTAGACTGGAAGTGTGACGCAAAAAATGCATAATATACATGCAAACCAACCAACCAACCAACCAACAAGTTTCAACCTTGAGACACTCTGGAAGATTTCACCTTGACATTCACTGTCACAAGACAGTTTAAAAAAAGCAAGAATCTGCTTTTATCTCCCAGCAGAACATCATTTATTTAAACTCTAAACCCTGCTAATCTGCAGCACGTATCATATTTCCTGACAGTGACTGTGAGAGTGCCCAGCTTGTGAACTCACACGGAGAACTAAACTGGAACATTCACAGAGCCAGGGTTTGTTTGATGTTTGCACGCCCAACCAGCAGGTAGTTATTAACACCACGTCTGAAACTCATTATATGGGCCACTTTTGTGAAAAAATGCACAGTAATGGTAAAGAACATGTCAAAAATAAAACAAAGTATAACATCTAGCTAGTATTAGTAATATCAAGTGTACTCAAATATACATACAACAGCAAAGCTTGATGATTCCATGGTTTAAGATTTACATTTAAATTGTTAAATGTACTTTTTAAATGTTTTAATTTATAAAAACAAATACTTTAAATTTAATTTTTAATGTAATTTTTACGTAACTGTCATCACTTAATACATTTTTAATATGTTGTGGCCACCATTAACCATCTCTTCTGATTTTGCCTTAATATAAAAATATAGCACATACACCCAATCATTCAGTTGCCTGCACTCACTCGGGCTGCTTCATTGAAACAAATAGCTGGAGGAATGGTGAAATATCTTCACTGTCCCAGTCCCTGACAATGTGTGACATCATGCGAATGAAACGTAATTTTTTCCCGTTATCTGGAATGATCATCACTACTGTGTCTGAACAGCGGCTGCCACAATGGTCAGGAATCTATGCATACTTATTACTCATCCAACATTTCCATCCTTCTGCATTAATTAGTTCAAGCTCTCACAAATCTCCCATCAATCATGCCACTAAACACAGCGACTGCATTAACTGTTTGCAGATCAAGAAGCTCGACTGAACCCACTGTGCATTTAAAACAAAACGTTGTCAGCACATAATGGCCATCATTCTCTTGCATGGATGTGACTGCAGTCTGTCAAATCTGACTTCCGGTGGCCGATGCAAATGCTGATATATGTGTCATGTGTCACATAACATAAAACATAAAGCTACACTTGCACACATGTGTAGTTTCTGTGCTGTTCTTAACTGGGAAAAAACGAAGTTGTGGGTACAAATATTTTGTAAGAAGGACCCCTTTTTTTTTTTTGGGAAACATTAATACAATCGTTTTTATCACCAGCTTCTAGATTTCAAACGCCCCCCACAAATAAAGGAAAACTATTTTATTTAAATTGTACCATTTTTCAACATTTATTGGTATTTCAGTGTTACCTACTTTATAAAGTAGTCAATCAGTAAAAAAAACCCGTTAGGTGGCAGCCCTTTGCATAACCTTGAGGTGGGGGTAATAAACTGGGTTTCGAAACTGTGGGATAATCCCCCAAAATGGATTGAACAAATGGTGGCAAACCCCAGTTAGGAAAATCAGTTTTCATAATAACTAAGTACAAATCCACCCCATTTTAGATATTTGGGGGGGGAAAACATTTTATTTTACGGTCTCAATATTCATACAATAAGTCTACACAAAGTCCATCCGGTAGACTTAGATCTAAGAAAATTTATCAGAAAATTCTGATAAATTTTCTGACATTTTCTAATAAATACCAGCTCACCTTTAGTGTTTCATTCATATGTGACATTAAACACACGGTAATCTTTATGGTACATCAATAACAAGTAGTGGTTTAAACTCGAGTGGTGCCATCTAGTGTAGGATAGTTGAAATGTGGCGCCACCTGGAGTGGCACAGAGGTGGGTGTATATTTGTTCAAGTGGGTTTTTTCAGGTTTGTCCAATTAACTTTGCAAAATAATGTTTAGAAGAATCAAGATTACCGAACTTACTGTATGCGTAAGGGATGAAAATGGTACAGTACTCTGGAGTGCAGTGTTCTTATATCCTGTTATGCATTATTAAAGCTTAAATTAGCATTAGCATTTTATTTATCTTTTAGGTTTTAAGGATAATGCAGTATAGCGTGCCACTAAAAATGTTGTGCTAACATATTAAATACATTATTAAATACCTCATAAAATACTGTTTGCTGTGCTACAGGTGATATGGCACAATTACATTTACAGAATAGAAGTTGTTTGGAATTTCAAGTTAAATTTTCATTTTTTTTAAATGGCAAAATGCATAATATGTGTAAAAGGGCCTGCACCTCTATGGTATCTATAAACAACAAGGTATTCATAGCAGACTAGTTTGATTTGTATATACTGCAAAGAGCTATAATAATTTATTTATTTATTTTAATTTGACTTTGCAAATAAAAAGTAAATTTAAGACATGACATCATATAGAATAAATTACATATAAAATACATTAGATATCATAGACAGACTAGAAGAAATAGTCAGTATGCGATGACAGTAGGTCAGTACGTCTGCTAAATTACATTAGTCTAGTAGTCAATAAAACCAGTATGCATGAAATGCACACACTGATCAGATGTTTCTGAAGGGGAAACAAATGAGTATGTCTCTGCATCTTAACTAAAACTGACAGTTCAACTTGACATGTAAATGTCGAGGGTTCGTGACACATACTAAAAGGCAGCACCGGAATAGCTGCCACCTGGAATGTACTTGCAACATGCCTCTTTCTCACATTTTCCAACTGTTTGAACTGTGCATCTGTGTGTACTCTGGTCTCTTTACGGTTATCAGCCGATAAATGTCAAACACAGTTTTTGCACACCTGTGTAACATATATGCCGCCTGATTGGAAATACAGTGCTGTTTGTACTTACTTGTGGATTATGCTGCTTTCCCGTGCATACAAGTCAATGAATCAAATCCAAAAAAAGAAACAAACGTTGGCTACACATGATTTAGAAACAACTGCTTGTATCGTGTGTCAGATGCTATTTATAAGCTGCAGACTCATTTGCACAATAAATATAACTAAGTACACACAAGTGCAGCATTATGTTTCAGCAACTATATGTATAGTACCGGCTTATACCAAAGGTAAGCAGTCACTTAGTGGATGAACAGGATGTGATTGCTGTTGAAAAAGTGACTCTTAAATGTATTAACACAAAACATATTTCAAACAGAGAGTATTTAATGATGTTTTATGCATGTCAATTATTTTCGACATCAGCCTGTGAGTTATGTTCAAAGACCATTTTCATATTCCAACTTTCGAGGTGGGTTTGCACACCTAGGGTTCTTGAGGAGCGAGCTATACCTGTACGACCTTTACTAAATTTAAACACATGGTGGATGAAGCCATGCTGCAATTAGTGCCTACTCAATCACACAGCTCCACCAGTATACAACCAGACACACAGTTGTGTAACTGACTGAGATAAACGCCCTCCATTGTGAAATCAAAAACCATTCAACGTAACACCTAAGAATATCCCATGTGAAAAGGTGCAGTGTGACAAGGTAGTTGTGACAGCGGCCGTTCAACCATGACTTTTCAAGTCAGTGAGTGCCCGTTGTAAAGCATACGGGCAAACCAACCCTCCCTGAACAAAATCAAAAACACTAAGGCCAAGTGCCTCTGGTGGGTAAATTCCGAACAATGCTTCTCTCCTCAA
Organism: Ridgeia piscesae; assembly: GCA_025642075.2. NCBI lineage: Eukaryota > Metazoa > Annelida > Polychaeta > Sabellida > Siboglinidae > Ridgeia > Ridgeia piscesae. Next base: position 4,926 of record JAODUO010003431.1, read on the forward strand.
GGGACTTTTGACGTCATTCTCTGGGAGACACGTGCAATCAGACACTATCTCCCTTCTGGGGGATTATCACATAATTACTGCAAAAAAAAAATTTTTATTAAAAATCCCCCATTTACAAGGTTTGTTATACAGCTGAGTGAACTGGACAATTGGTTAAAAAATCTTTTCAAAAGGGTTTTATATAGCCTAGGTTTGAACTTGGGTTCTATTGATTAGGTCAGGGGGACCATTTCACTCCTAAAATTTTGGGGAAAAATTATCTTTAAATAAAAAAACTGAAATTTTAAAAATTTGTGAATTTCTAATAAATCGTCATATTCAAAAACTTGAGTTAGTCATATCAATGGAAAGATGATTATTAAGTTTAAAAATCTGGACCCGCTCAGCACAGCCAAAGTTATTGGATGCTAACAGCCTGGAGCAGAAAATTTCAAATACAGAAAAACACACTTGAAGTTGGGTATCCGAAGCCCAAACAGTACATCGTTGTTCCAAAATCAGCCGTTTTGCTTCTATTACTCCATTTGATGCTTTCGAAATAAACTCCCTAGTCATGTTCATTGTCAAAGATATATCATGCTAACTGCTTACTGAAATTATTACAACATAATCTGAGTATTTAGCAATGTTTTCTGACTGCGACCCGATTGATCATGCTTGTTTACAGATAGCGAGTGCACTGCGCCTGCGCTCACAGCTCTAAGCCAACGAGGGGCTCATTATCAGCCCCGCCCTGCGTCTAGTAACATTTGTTTATAGATAGGTCTCTCGCAAAAGTGCTGCTATTGGCTAATGTTGATCTGAGTAGGGAATCTGGGGATTCCTGCTACAATAATCCAAAAGAGGGTGCTCTTGGCTTTCCCGTAGTACCAAATATGTCCACACATGCTTTGAGGAAACCACGAAGAATGCGAATCGAACAAATGCAATTTATTGGTTCTGTTTCTTTCGTGAAATGTTACGGTGTTTGAAAAAAACTACAAAATGTACTAAATGAGAAATAAGCATCGCCAATTGACAGAAAAGATATCAAAGTATACTTTGGTGACAAAAAGTCAAAACCATCGGAAATCATCGTTGCATGTTTATGCGGTGTTTTCTCGAAATCAAGTTCGTTGAGTGACATACGACTCATTTCGTTAGAACACGTCACATTTATAAAAATGCAAACATCCATTGTCGTATTACCGAGGACACTATTTCCATGAGACACCAGCGACAATGTCCCGCTGGTGCGTCCAAATATTTCACAGAAATATGTCTATTTAAACTGGGGTTTGCCTTTGCCAATATGATTAATTGTAACAGTGCAGAATTTGCGTTTGAATCCAGTTTTACCTTAATGTCATAGCATTACAAAGATGTTTACTTATTCAAATATAAATTATATTTCAACAATTTGACATTTCCAGATGGTAGACATACATTGTGTGTTTTATGTACAGAGTATACATGTGTGTACCAGTATGTACACTTGTGCACACGTGCATGCATGTGTGCAGCTGGGTTCTCGTTAGTTTTTAAATGGCCATACATGACGCAGTATCAGGCCAAAAGGACTGGTGACATTGCGTGACACTGCACCCACACTGCCAGACCCATGAAATTGTCACGCGACTGAGCTTGATCTTTTAGGATATTGGCGCAAAAGAAGTCATCATTATTATTATTATTATTATTATTATAAACACCATTTTGACGTCTCTTGGACACTTTCAACCATGCTTCGATCAAGGCTCAACGATTGTTTTTAATAAACTAAGACTTAACGTACACAAACATCCACCACTGTCTACAGCCAGGTGCTCATCCACACAACCTGGACCAATGTACAGTGAACTTGTCCCAGGTCTGAAATGGCTGCATGGGATACAAACCCGCGTTCTCGTGCTCCACAATGTGACAACTACCGACACATTTCCAACTGTTTGTACATATACCCATGCTATTTTCGCCACAAGTTCAACCCAGGTAAAACCTGGTTAGCAAGAACAGTGCCAGACATAATTCGCTGGTGGCACGGAGCCAGAATACCAAAAAGATCAACTCCGGGTCAGCATTCCCTCAGTCATGGGGAAAAAACCGGTAAAAATTTTTCCCTTCCTTTTGGGTTACCCAATTCCATGTATGGCCTTTAAAAACTAACAGAACCCCGCTGCCACATCATGCCCTGTGCCCAAATGTACATCGGTACACACATGTATACTCTGTACATACACACACAAGATGTTTCCCTAAAATTTAAATTTTTAAAAAAATTTTTAATTTGTAAGAAACTCTTTGTAATGCTATGACATTAAGGTAAAACTGGATTCAAACGCAAATTCTGCACTGTTACAATTAATCATATTGGCAAAGGCAAACCCCAGTTTAAATAGACATATTTCTGTGAAATATTTGGACGCACCAGCGGGACATTGTCGCTGGTGTCTCATGGAAATAGTGTCCTCGGTAATACGACAATGGATTTTTTTTTTTGTTTTCTAACGAAATGAGTCGTATGCCCCCGAACTTGATTTCGAGAAAACACCGATAAACATGAAAGATGATTTGATTTTTGACTTTTTGTCACCAAAGTATAGATATCTTTTCTGTCAATTGGGTGCTTTTTTCTCATTTATACATTTTGTATTTTTTGAACAATAAAAAATTTGCATTTGTTGATTGCATTTTGTGGTTTCCTCAAAGTTTTCCCCGGGGGAAACCAAAACCCCCTCTTTTGGATTGTAGCAGGAATCCCCAGTTCCCCTCTCGTCCATTAGCCAATAACCTTTGGGGGCCAATAAAAAATGTTTGCGGGGCGGGGCGGAGCCCCTGTTCTTAACGGGGGGGAAAAAACATTTAAAACAAAAGCATGTAATCTAAAAAAAAACTTTGCAAAATACTGTTATGTTGTAATAATTTAAAGCGTTGATGATATATTTTTGACTGAACAGGGGAAAAAGCATCAAAGGGGTGAAAAAAGGCTGTTTTGGAAAACGATGTATTTTTTAAGAAATTAAAATTTTTTAAAACGAATTTTCGCCCCTAACTTTGGCTGGCTAAAATCCCTGTCTGCAGGGGGCTTAAAAATTTTTTAAATGACTAACCAATTTTTGAATATACGATTTCATTAGAACATGTCACAAATCTTTAAATTTAACAGTATATTTTATTTAAAGATAATTTTCCCTAAACTCTTTAGTTTAGTGAAATGGTCCCCCCGACCGTCAATCAAAAGAAAATTAAAACCCATTTTATATGAAACCCTTTTAAAGATTTTTTTAACCCACTTTCTCCGTTCCTCACTTAAATCAATCCGGTTAAAGTGGTATTTTAAAGAAATTTTTTTCGTTTGCAGTGTGACTGTACTTCCCAGATATTGAGATAGTGTCTGATTCCGTGTCTAGAAAGCGTCAAAAGGTTACAGGCCATATCCATTTTTAATTGATTTTGGAAAAAAAAACTTAAAAAAAAAACGTAATTTCTGTTATCTTCTGATTCTATTTGTGGATCGTGTGGTTTGCCCGTATGCTTTACAACGGGCACTCACTGACTTGAAAAGTCATGGTTGAACGGCCGCTGTCACAACTACCTTGTCACACTGCACCTTTTCACATGGGATATTCTTAGGTGTTACGTTGAATGGTTTTTGATTTCACAATGGAGGGCGTTTATCTCAGTCAGTTACACAACCCGGTTTTTTGGGGGGCTTTTGGTTTGGTAATTACTGGGTGGAAAGGGCTATAGCTCGCTCCTCAAGAACCCTAGGTGTGCAAACCCACCTCGAAAGTTGGAATATGAAAATGGTCTTTGAACATAACTCACAGGCTGATGTCGAAAATAATTGACATGCATAAAACATCATTAAATACTCTCTGTTTGAAATATGTTTTGTGTTAATACATTTAAGAGTCACTTTTTCAACAGCAATCACATCCTGTTCATCCACTAAGTGACTGCTTACCTTTGGTATAAGCCGGTACTATACATATAGTTGCTGAAACATAATGCTGCACTTGTGTGTACTTAGTTATATTTATTGTGCAAATGAGTCTGCAGCTTATAAATAGCATCTGACACACGATACAAGCAGTTGTTTCTAAATCATGTGTAGCCAACGTTTGTTTCTTTTTTTGGATTTGATTCATTGACTTGTATGCACGGGAAAGCAGCATAATCCACAAGTAAGTACAAACAGCACTGTATTTCCAATCAGGCGGCATATATGTTACACAGGTGTGCAAAAACTGTGTTTGACATTTATCGGCTGATAACCGTAAAGAGACCAGAGTACACACAGATGCACAGTTCAAACAGTTGGAAAATGTGAGAAAGAGGCATGTTGCAAGTACATTCCAGGTGGCAGCTATTCCGGTGCTGCCTTTTAGTATGTGTCACGAACCCTCGACATTTACATGTCAAGTTGAACTGTCAGTTTTAGTTAAGATGCAGAGACATACTCATTTGTTTCCCCTTCAGAAACATCTGATCAGTGTGTGCATTTCATGCATACTGGTTTTATTGACTACTAGACTAATGTAATTTAGCAGACGTACTGACCTACTGTCATCGCATACTGACTATTTCTTCTAGTCTGTCTATGATATCTAATGTATTTTATATGTAATTTATTCTATATGATGTCATGTCTTAAATTTACTTTTTATTTGCAAAGTCAAATTAAAATAAATAAATAAATTATTATAGCTCTTTGCAGTATATACAAATCAAACTAGTCTGCTATGAATACCTTGTTGTTTATAGATACCATAGAGGTGCAGGCCCTTTTACACATATTATGCATTTTGCCATTTAAAAAAAATGAAAATTTAACTTGAAATTCCAAACAACTTCTATTCTGTAAATGTAATTGTGCCATATCACCTGTAGCACAGCAAACAGTATTTTATGAGGTATTTAATAATGTATTTAATATGTTAGCACAACATTTTTAGTGGCACGCTATACTGCATTATCCTTAAAACCTAAAAGATAAATAAAATGCTAATGCTAATTTAAGCTTTAATAATGCATAACAGGATATAAGAACACTGCACTCCAGAGTACTGTACCATTTTCATCCCTTACGCATACAGTAAGTTCGGTAATCTTGATTCTTCTAAACATTATTTTGCAAAGTTAATTGGACAAACCTGAAAAAACCCACTTGAACAAATATACACCCACCTCTGTGCCACTCCAGGTGGCGCCACATTTCAACTATCCTACACTAGATGGCACCACTCGAGTTTAAACCACTACTTGTTATTGATGTACCATAAAGATTACCGTGTGTTTAATGTCACATATGAATGAAACACTAAAGGTGAGCTGGTATTTATTAGAAAATGTCAGAAAATTTATCAGAATTTTCTGATAAATTTTCTTGGGTCTAAGTCTACCGGATGGACTTTGTGTAGACTTATTGTATGAATATTGAGAGCTTATCATTGTAAAACCTACCAATTATGTTTTGCTAAGCTCCCATGGGAATGATCATCCACAGATGGGAGTGGATTTGTACTTAGTCGGCTATTGATGCAAACGTGATTGCTTCCTAACTGGGGTTTAAGCCACCATTTGTTCAACTCCATATTGGGGATTATCCCACAGTTTCTGTAAATCCAGTTTATTCACTCCCACCTCAAGGTTACTGCACACAGTGCTGCCACCTAACAGGTAATTTTTACTGAGTTGACATATCATTTATAAAGTAGGTAACACTGTAATATACCAATAAATGTTGACAAATGGTACATATTTCAATGGAAGGAATAGTTTTCCTTTATTTGTGGGGGGCGTTTGAAATCTAGAAGCTGGTGATAAAAACGATTGTATTAATGTTTCACAGCTGTTTAAATTTGACTAAATAATTATGATGTAAGGCGTCCTTCTTACAAAATATTTGTACCCACAACCCCCCAAAAAAAAAATCCAGGGGAAAGGGAGAATGATGGCCATTTTTGTTTGCTGGCCCCCAACGTTTTGGGGGTTTTAAAGGGCAAAAGTGGGGAAAATGGTTTTTGCCCAAACATTAAATGTTTTTTACAAATAATTTTGTTTGAAAAATTTCAAAATAAATTTATGAAAAATAATTTTTTTCGGTGAAACAGTTTTCTTAATCAAAAAATTATTTTTTATGATTCACACATTTAGGGCTACAGTGAAGATATTTCAATTCCCCCAGCTATTTTTTAATGAACCCCCCAATGCAAACAAATTTTATTCTAATTTTTTTTCAAAATCAGAAGAGATGGTTAATGGTGGCCACAACATATTAAAAATGTATTAAGTGATGACAGTTACGTAAAAAATTACATTAAAAATTAAATTTAAAGTATTTGTTTTTATAAATTAAAACATTTAAAAAGTACATTTAACAATTTAAATGTAAATCTTAAACCATGGAATCATCAAGCTTTGCTGTTGTATGTATATTTGAGTACACTTGATATTACTAATACTAGCTAGATGTTATACTTTGTTTTATTTTTGACATGTTCTTTACCATTACTGTGCATTTTTTCACAAAAGTGGCCCATATAATGAGTTTCAGACGTGGTGTTAATAACTACCTGCTGGTTGGGCGTGCAAACATCAAACAAACCCTGGCTCTGTGAATGTTCCAGTTTAGTTCTCCGTGTGAGTTCACAAGCTGGGCACTCTCACAGTCACTGTCAGGAAATATGATACGTGCTGCAGATTAGCAGGGTTTAGAGTTTAAATAAATGATGTTCTGCTGGGAGATAAAAGCAGATTCTTGCTTTTTTTAAACTGTCTTGTGACAGTGAATGTCAAGGTGAAATCTTCCAGAGTGTCTCAAGGTTGAAACTTGTTGGTTTTGGTTGGTTGGTTTTCTTTTTAATTTTTTGGGAAATTACTATTTGGGGCATATTTAATGGTGCTAGTCCTAAAACAATTCCTCAACTGGCTATGAGCCAAATATAGATGCCTGATATGTGTTTTTTATGGCAAAGCACAGAAAACATTACCATTCATTTTATTACACACTGTCATGCACCTTGCAATTACGTGCACAGTGCACATACATCTTGGCAGAATACTGAAGCATCCTTGTTGAAGACAGTTTGCGAGAGGTTCAGTATAGTTCTTCAAGCACTCAGGGTCATTCTAAATCATACCGATTAGATTTCCGGTGGAATAATGAAAACAATATGACTACCTGAATCATTCAAAAGTTAATTTCTGTTTTGGGAAAAATTTTTTAATTTTTAAGGTTATTTGTTGGATTCATCACACAAATGAAGTTTGATGAAATGGCAATAGTTACCTTCAAACCGCACTTCAAGCAAACTCATAGAATGGAAATGAGGGCTGAAAAATATTTTGCGTTTTATTTTTTAAAAATAAAGCCACCCCACATTTTTGTGTGCTTATTTTTGTAAAAAAAGACATTTCATTCTACTTTGGTAGTAAGCAAACAAATGTTTGTCCAGT
>JAODUO010003432.1:0-12435 GCA_025642075.2 Ridgeia piscesae
GAAAGGGGAAAATATGTCTATTCTACCACTGACACTTTCTGTCACTGTGTTGTCAAAGGAAAGTCCAAGATGCATCAGGATTTATGACAGGCTTACAGGAAGTGTGACTGGCATGCCTTTGATCTCAATTGGCCTGTAAGCTCTGTGAGGATAAGGAATCATTGATCCATTGTTCTGAGCAAGTGCACTAATTGGGCTGTGTAATAGCATTCCCTTTGACAAGTTGTTTTACCTCACTTTTCTGAAATCCCCATTTTAAAGTAAAATATGGACATTATTATGTAGGGTAGGAGTGACATAACTGTTTTTGTATATTTTTATTTCACAATATGGTAACAACAGACTATGCATGATTTTCTTGCAGATTATATGGTTGGCTGAAAGCATTCTTATGCATATACAAGTTGTTGCGTGTGTCAGCACCATAAGAGGTATTTATTTTATTATACAATATTGGCCCATAAAATAAGGTACAAGTGGTCACTTGTAAAGTGGGTAAAAAAATACCAGATTAAGGGATGACATTGATTTTTTGGCCTCCTGCATGATATATATGTAGTTTTAAAAGAGCATAAATTAAAGGTTTTTAAAAAATCAAAATTCCTATAAAAACTGGGTTAGGAAGCTCCATGGCTAGGTACCATTTTTGCATATCAGATGATGTTGCTGCTACAGAGGTGGGGAAAAAAGAGTTTTGTCAAAATGGTCGTATGGTGAAAAAGTTGTAGAAATGTTAATATATGCCAAATATGGTGCTAGTAATTGTATCTTTTACACAGGGGACACAAATCGTGTCAGCTATTTTTAGAAAAACAGATTCATTCATGCTGACTCTAGTCTAGTTTAGTCTAGAAAAGACTCAATGCATGCCATGTATCAACTATATTAGTTTGGAATGACATTGTGTTGGTAAAAAAAACAGGAGTTACTGTCTGCATCAGGACATAAGCTTTAGCCATGGGCAATTTGAAGACTACTTAATTATTAAACCGGGAACATTGAAATCCTGAAGTCAAACTTACTATTTTAAGTGGTGTAGAATGCTCTGGACTGTATGTAGTGAAGAGACTGATGTCATTTCAATGTTGATGCTGACATTTTTGTGTGTTGTTGGAGGTTCTCTGCATGCATGACTCAGATGTAATGCTCTTTACTGCATAGGCCAGGTAACTCAGCCATTCCTCGATTTTGGTCGCATGTATGGCCGCAGTATGGGTATGTCTCGGAAAGTTGATCAGGGTGTTGAAAAGGGCTGTGCTGTATATTGAGTGTACAGATGCGTGCTTTAAAATGAGGCATGTACATATAAAGCACGACATTCCCACCACACACACACGCAACAACCACTGACACAAAAAAAAAAAAAAAAAAACACAACAACACACAAAAAACACATAAAAAAAAAAATTATTTATTATTATTTGCCTTGAGTAGCTGTGTCAGTCGTATCTAACTGTGTTAAAAGTGAGTATGGAGGCTCACCAAGTTGTTAAAATTGTATAGTTCTCTCCTTTTTATCACAACTATCGCTAATAATATTATAATATACCTATTATTTTATTTTTTGATCAAGAGAAAATAATTCCTACTTACCATTTCAATGCCAGTTGTTATAAGCAATGTGCATATTGCTCATGGCCAAAGTAACTATCATTGTCATTGATCAGTATGGTTCCAATGTAATATCTTATTTTTCACACAAAGTGTTATGTCATAGGTTCATGATATGGTTGGCTTTTTTCTGAAACCACCATGTTAAGTCTTAATTCCGCAACACTACAGAACACATTCCAATGCTTATTTTTTGCATCCTTCATTGCACCAAATACAGACTAAATCCAATGAGTATTGTCACTGAATATAATAATACAGCTTTTAGGAGCCAAGGCCATCTTGTCAGTCTAAAATCCTCTCAAGAGTGCCTGGATGGTCAGATTTTTATGGGGGGTGGGGTAACTTTATAAGCTATGTATTATTTGCTTAAAGAGATATGTCAAGACTGAGTAGACGACATGGGGAAAAAGTCGTGTATTTCACTGACACATGTCTGTCACTAGCTGTTGTCAAAGGAAAGTCCAAGATGCATCAGGATTTATGACAGGCTTACAGGAAGTGTGACTGGCATGCCTTTGATCTCATATTGGCCTGTAAGCTCTGTGAGGATAAGGAATCATTGATCCATTGTTCTGAGCAAGTGCACTAATTGGGCTGTGTAATAGCATTACTTTGACAAGTTGTTTTACCTCACTTTTCTGAAATCCCCATTTTAAAGTAAAATATGGACATTATTATGTAGGGTAGGAGTGACATAACTGTTTTTGTATATTTTTATTTCACAATATGGTAACAACAGACTATGCATGATTTTCTTGCAGATTATATGGTTGGTGTCACAGCATAATTCTATGCATATATAAAAGTTATAGTGTGGGCAGCACCATAAGAGGTATTTATTTTATTATACAATATTGCCCCTAAAATAAGAAAGTGGTCACTTGTAAATGGGTAAAAAAATACAGATTAAGGATGACATTGATTTTTTCCTGCATATATATATGTAGTTTTCAAAAGACTAAATTAAAGGTTTTTAAAAATAAAATTCTTAAAAATTTAAACTCCATGGCTATACCATTTTTGCATATCAAAGATGTTGCTGCTACAGAGGTGTGGAAAAATGTAGTTTTGTCCACAAATGGTCACTGTTATGTGTGAAAAAGTTGTAGAAATGTTAATATATGCCAAATATGGTGCTAGTAATTGTATACTTTTACACAGGGGACACAAATCGTGTCAGCTATTTTTAGAAAAACAGATTCATTCATGCTGACTCTAGTCTAGTTTAGTCTAGAAAAGACTCAATGCATGCCATGTATCAACTATATTAGTTTGGAATGACATTGTGTTGGAAAAAAAAACAGGAGTTACTGTCTGCATCAGGCATAAGCTTTAGCCATGGGCAATTTGAAGACTACTTAATTATTAAACCTGAACATTGAAATCCTGAAGTCAAACTTACTATTTTAAGTGGTGTAGAATGCTCTGGACTGTATGTAGTGAAGAGACTGATGTCATTTCAATGTTGATGCTGACATTTTTGTGTGTTGTTGGAGGTTCTCTGCATGCATGACTCAGATGTAATGCTCTTTATGTCAGGTAACTGAGTTTGGTCGAGTAGGGCCAGATGGGTATGTCTCGAAAGTTGATCATGTGTTGAAAGGGCGGGCTGATTTTGAGTGTACAGATGTTCATTAAATGTGACGCATATATGTGCACAACATGGGGAATGACGGACATGCAGCACGCACGCATCATGAAACACCACAGAAACACCCCACGCACACACACCCTCATCCCCCGCAAAACCATATCACGCCACACCGCAAAACAAACAAACATCAACACAACACCCCCTTTTTAAACATAACATACACCCCCTGGTTTTTCTGGTCATTATTTTCCTTTTAGTAGTTTAAATTTATCTAACTGTGTTAAGCAGTGAGTATATCACATGTTAAAATTGATAAGTTTCTTTTTATAATTATGCTAATAATATAAATATACCTATTATTTTTTCACTCATTGATCAAGCAGAAAATACATTTTTCCTACTTACCATTTCAATGCCAGTTGTTATAAGCAATGTGCATATTGTTTATGGCCAAAGTAACTATCATTGTCATTGACTCAGTATGGTTCAATGTAATATCTTATTTTCTCACACAAAGTGTTATGTCATAGGTTCATGATATGGTTGGCTTTTTTCTGAAACCACCATCGTTAAGTCTTAATTCCGAAACACTACAGAACACATTCCCAATGCTTATTTTTTGCATCCTTCATTGCACCAAATACAGAGTAAATCCAAGAGTATTGTCACTGAATATAATAATACAGCTTTTAGGAGCCAAGGCCATCTTGTCAGTCTAAAATCCTCTCAAGAGTGCCTGGATGGTCAGATTTTTATGGGGGGTGGGGTAACTTTATAAGCTATGTATTATTTGCTTAAAGAGATATGTCAAGACTGAGTAGACAAAATGAAAGAGGAATAAGTCAGCTGTCTATCTCTACCACTGACACATGTCTGTCACTAGCTGTTGTCAAAGGAAAGTCCAAGATGCATCAGGATTTATGACAGGCTTACAGGAAGTGTGACTGGACATGCCTTTGATCTCATATTTGGCCTGTGGGGAAGGCATTCATGTTTAAGCACTAATTGGGCTGTGTAATAGCATTACATTTGACAAGTTGTTTTACCTCACTTTTCTGAAATCCCCATTTTAAAGTAAAATATGGACATTATTATGTAGGGTAGGAGTGACATAACTGTTTTTGTATATTTTTATTTCACAATATGGTAACAACAGACTATGCATGATTTTCTTGCAGATTATATGGTTGGCTGTCACAGACATAATCTCTATGCATATATACACAAGCTGTCAGTTGCAGTGTGGTCAGCACCATAAAAGGTATTTATTTTATTATACAATATTGGCCCATAAAATAAGGTACAAGTGGTCACTTGTAAAGTGGGTAAAAAATACCAGATTAAGGGATGACATTGATTTTTTGGCCTCCTGCATGAAAAAATATATTAGTTTTCAAAAGAGCCTAAATTAAAGGTTTAAAAAAAATCAAAATTCCTATAATAACTGGGTTAGGAAGCTCCATGGCTAGGTACCATTTTTGCATATCAGATGATGTTGCTGCTACAGAGGTGTGTGAAAAATGTAGTTTTGTCCACAAATGGTCACTGTTATGTGTGAAAAAGTTGTAGAAATGTTAATATATGCCAAATATGGTGCTAGTAATTGTATACTTTTACACAGGGGACACAAATCGTGTCAGCTATTTTGTAGAAAAACAGATTCATTCATGCTGACTCTAGTCTAGTTTAGTCTAGAAAAGACTCAATGCATGCCATGTATCAACTATATTAGTTTGGAATGACATTGTGTTGGTAAAAAAACAGGAGTTACTGTCTGCATCAGGACATAAGCTTTAGCCATGGGCAATTTGAAGACTACTTAATTATTAAACCTGGACATTGAAATCCTAAGTCCTTACAAATTTAATTTGGGAGTTTCCCCCAATTTAAAATTAGTAAGGATTTAGGATTTCAATGTCCAGGTTTAATAATTAAGTAGTCTTCAAATTGCCCATGGCTAAAGCTTATGTCCTGATGCAGACAGTAACTCCTGTTTTTTTACCAACACAATGTCATTCCAAACTAATATAGTTGATACATGGCATGCATTGAGTCTTTTCTAGACTAAACTAGACTAGAGTCAGCATGAATGAATCTGTTTTTCTACAAAATAGCTGACAGATTTGTGTCCCCTGTGTAAAAGTATACAATTACTAGCACCATATTTGGCATATATTAACATTTCTACAACTTTTTCACACATAACAGTGACCATTTGTGGAAAAACTACATTTTTCACACACCTCTGTAGCAGCAACATCATCTGATATGCAAAAATGGTACCTAGCCATGGAGCTTCCTAACCCAGTTATTATAGGAATTTTGTTTTTTTTTAAAAACCTTTAATTTAGGGTCTTTTGAAAACTACATATATATCATGCAGGAGGCCAAAAAATCAATGTCATCCCTTAATCTGGTATTTTTTTTTCCCATTTTTCAAGTGACCACTTGTACCTTATTTTAGGGCCAATATTGTATAATAAAATAAATACCTCTTATGGTGCTGACCACACTGCAACTGACAGCTTGTGTATATATGCATAGAGATTATGTCTGTGACAGCCAACCATATAATCTGCAAGAAAATCATGCATAGTCTGTTGTTACCATATTGTGAAATAAAAATATACAAAAACAGTTATGTCACTCCTACCCTACATAATAATGTCCATATTTTACTTTAAAATGGGGATTTCAGAAAGTGAGGTAACACAACTTGTCAAATGTAATGCTATTACACAGCCCAATTAGTGCACTTGCTCAGAACAATGGATCAATGATTCCTGTATCCTCACAGAGCTTACAGGCAAATATGAGATCAAAGGCATGCCCAGTCACACTTCGTGTAAGCCTGTCATAAATCCTGATGCATCTTGGACTTTCCTTTGACAACAGCTAGTGACAGACATGTGTCAGTGGTAGAGATAGACAGCTGACTTATTCCTCTTTCATGTTGTCTACTCAGTCTTGACATATCTCTTTAAGCAAATAATACATAGCTTATTAAGTTACCCCACCCCCCATAAAAATCTGACCATCCAGGCACTCTTGAGAGGATTTTAGACTGACAAGATGGCCTTGGCTCCTTAAAGCTGTATTATTATATTCAGTGACAATACTCTTTGGATTTAGTCTGTATTTGGTGCAATGAAGGATGCAAAAAATAAGCATTGGGAATGTGTTCTGTAGTGTTGCGGAATTAAGACTTAACGATGGTGGTTTCAGAAAAAAGCCAACCATATCATGAACCTATGACATAACACTTTGTGTGAGAAAATAAGATATTACATTGGAACCATACTGAGTCAATGACAATGATAGTTACTTTGGCCATGAGCAATATGCACATTGCTTATAACAACTGGCATTGAAATGGTAAGTAGGACATACATTTTATTTCACTCATTGATCAAGCAGAAAATACAAGACCTAATAGGTATATTTCATATTATTAGCGATAGTTGTGATAAAAAGGAGAGAACATATACAATTTTGACAACTTGGTGAGCCTCCATACTCACTGCGTTCAACACAGTTAGATAACGACTGACACAGCTACTCAAGGCAAATAATGACAGACAAAATATGTTGTATGATGTGATATGTTTATGTTGTATATGTGTATTGTGTGTGTGTGTGTGTGTGCGTGTGTGTGTGTGTGTGTAGTGTGTGTGCGTGTGTGCGTGTGTGCATGCATGCGTGCGTGCATGTCCGTACATTTACGCATATGTGTGTGCACATATATGCACGTGCACATTTCAATGCAACGCATCTGTACACTCAATATACAGCACAGCCCTTTTCAACACACATGATCAACTTTCCGAGACATACCCATACTGCGGCCATACATGCGACCAAAATCGAGGAATGGCTGAGTTACCTGGCCTATGCAGTAAAGAGCATTACATCTGAGTCATGCATGCAGAGAACCTCCAACAACACACAAAAATGTCAGCATCAACATTGAAATGACATCAGTCTCTTCACTACATACAGTCCAGAGCATTCTACACCACTTAAAATAGTAAGTTTGACTTCAGGATTTCAATGTTCAGGTTTAATAATTAAGTAGTCTTCAAATTGCCCATGGCTAAAGCTTATGTCCTGATGCAGACAGTAACTCCTGTTTTTTTACCAACACAATGTCATTCCAAACTAATATAGTTGATACATGGCATGCATTGAGTCTTTTCTAGACTAAACTAGACTAGAGTCAGCATGAATGAATCTGTTTTTCTACAAAATAGCTGACACGATTTGTGTCCCCTGTGTAAAAGTATACAATTACTAGCACCATATTTGGCATATATTAACATTTCTACAACTTTTTCACACATAACAGTGACCATTTGTGGACAAAACTACATTTTTCACACACCTCTGTAGCAGCAACATCATCTGATATGCAAAAATGGTACCTAGCCATGGAGCTTCCTAACCCAGTTATTATAGGAATTTTGATTTTTTTAAACCTTTAATTTAGGCTCTTTTGAAAACTACATATATATCATGCAGGAGGCCAAAAAATCAATGTCATCCCTTAATCTGGTATTTTTTTTACCCACTTTACAAGTGACCACTTGTACCTTATTTTATGGGCCAATATTGTATAATAAAATAAATACCTCTTATGGTGCTGACCACACTGCAACTGACAGCTTGTGTATATATGCATAGAGATTATGTCTGTGACAGCCAACCATATAATCTGCAAGAAAATCATGCATAGTCTGTTGTTACCATATTGTGAAATAAAAATATACAAAAACAGTTATGTCACTCCTACCCTACATAATAATGTCCATATTTTACTTTAAAATGGGGATTTCAGAAAAGTGAGGTAAAACAACTTGTCAAATGTAATGCTATTACACAGCCCAATTAGTGCACTTGCTCAGAACAATGGATCAATGATTCCTGTATCCTCACAGAGCTTACAGGCCAATATGAGATCAAAGGCATGTCCAGTCACACTTCCTGTAAGCCTGTCATAAATCCTGATGCATCTTGGACTTTCCTTTGACAACAGCTAGTGACAGACATGTGTCAGTGGTAGAGATAGACAGCTGACTTATTCCTCTTTCATGTCGTCTACTCAGTCTTGACATATCTCTTTAAGCAAATAATACATAGCTTATAAAGTTACCCCACCCCCCATAAAAATCTGACCATCCAGGCACTCTTGAGAGGATTTTAGACTGACAAGATGGCCTTGGCTCCTAAAAGCTGTATTATTATATTCAGTGACAATACTCATTGGATTTAGTCTGTATTTGGTGCAATGAAGGATGCAAAAAATAAGCATTGGGAATGTGTTCTGTAGTGTTGCGGAATTAAGACTTAACGATGGTGGTTTCAGAAAAAAGCCAACCATATCATGAACCTATGACATAACACTTTGTGTGAGAAAATAAGATATTACATTGGAACCATACTGAGTCAATGACAATGATAGTTACTTTGGCCATGAGCAATATGCACATTGCTTATAACAACTGGCATTGAAATGGTAAGTAGGACATACATTTTATTTCACTCATTGATCAAGCAGAAAATACAAGACCTAATAGGTATATTTCATATTATTAGCAATAGTTGTGATAAAAAGGAGAGAACATATACAATTTTGACAACTTGGTGAGCCTCCATACTCACTGCGTTCAACACAGTTAGATAACGACTGACACAGCTACTCAAGGCAAATAATGACCAGACAAAACCAGTGTGTTTTGTGTGTGTGTTGTGTGTGTGTGTGTGTGTGTGTGTGTGTGTGTGTGTGTGTGTGTGTGTGTGTGTGTGTGTGTGTGTGTGGTGTGTGCTGTTGTGTGCATGCATGCGTGCGTGCATGTCCGTACATTTACGCATATGTGTGTGCACATATATGCACGTGCACATTTCAATGCATCGCATCTGTACACTCAATATACAGCACAGCCCTTTTCAACACGCATGATCAACTTTCCGAGACATACCCATACTGCGGCCATACATGCGACCAAAATCGAGGAATGGCTGAGTTACCTGGCCTATGCAGTAAAGAGCATTACATCTGAGTCATGCATGCAGAGAACCTCCAACAACACACAAAAATGTCAGCATCAACATTGAAATGACATCAGTCTCTTCACTACATACAGTCCAGAGCATTCTACACCACTTAAAATAGTAAGTTTGACTTCAGGATTTCAATGTTCAGGTTTAATAATTAAGTAGTCTTCAAATTGCCCATGGCTAAAGCTTATGTCCTGATGCAGACAGTAACTCCTGTTTTTTTACCAACACAATGTCATTCCAAACTAATATAGTTGATACATGGCATGCATTGAGTCTTTTCTAGACTAAACTAGACTAGAGTCAGCATGAATGAATCTGTTTTTCTACAAAATAGCTGACATGATTTGTGTCCCCTGTGTAAAAGTATACAATTACTAGCACCATATTTGGCATATATTAACATTTCTACAACTTTTTCACACATAACAGTGACCATTTGTGGACAAAACTACATTTTTCACACACCTCTGTAGCAGCAACATCATCTGATATGCAAAAATGGTACCTAGCCATGGAGCTTCCTAACCCAGTTATTATAGGAATTTTGATTTTTTTTAAAACCTTTAATTTAGGCTCTTTTGAAAACTACATATATATCATGCAGGAGGCCAAAAAATCAATGTCATCCCTTAATCTGGTATTTTTTACCCACTTTACAAGTGACCACTTGTACCTTATTTTATGGGCCAATATTGTATAATAAAATAAATACCTCTTATGGTGCTGACCACACTGCAACTGACAGCTTGTGTATATATGCATAGAGATTATGTCTGTGACAGCCAACCATATAATCTGCAAGAAAATCATGCATAGTCTGTTGTTACCATATTGTGAAATAAAAATATACAAAAACAGTTATGTCACTCCTACCCTACATAATAATGTCCATATTTTACTTTAAAATGGGGATTTCAGAAAAGTGAGGTAAAACAACTTGTCAAATGTAATGCTATTACACAGCCCAATTAGTGCACTTGCTCAGAACAATGGATCAATGATTCCTGTATCCTCACAGAGCTTACAGGCCAATATGAGATCAAAGGCATGTCCAGTCACACTTCCTGTAAGCCTGTCATAAATCCTGATGCATCTTGGACTTTCCTTTGACAACAGCTAGTGACAGACATGTGTCAGTGGTAGAGATAGACAGCTGACTTATTCCTCTTTCATGTCGTCTACTCAGTCTTGACATATCTCTTTAAGCAAATAATACATAGCTTATAAAGTTACCCCACCCCCCATAAAAATCTGACCATCCAGGCACTCTTGAGAGGATTTTAGACTGACAAGATGGCCTTGGCTCCTAAAAGCTGTATTATTATATTCAGTGACAATACTCATTGGATTTAGTCTGTATTTGGTGCAATGAAGGATGCAAAAAATAAGCATTGGAAATGTGTTCTGTAGTGTTGCGGAATTAAGACTTAACCATGGTGGTTTCAGAAAAAAGCCAACCATATCATGAACCTATGACATAACACTTTGTGTGAGAAAATAAGATATTACATTGGAACCATACTGAGTCAATGACAATGATAGTTACTTTGGCCATGAGCAATATGCACATTGCTTATAACAACTGGCATTGAAATGGTAAGTAGGACATACATTTTATTTCACTCATTGATCAAGCAGAAAATACAAGACCTAATAGGTATATTTCATATTATTAGCGATAGTTGTGATAAAAAGGAGAGAACATATGCAATTTTGACAACTTGGTGAGCCTCCATACTCACTGCGTTCAACACAGTTAGATAACGACTGACACAGCTACTCAAGGCAAATAATGACCAGACAAAACCAGTGTGTGTGTGTGTGTGTGTGTGTGTTGTGTGTTGTGTGTTGTGTAGTGTGTTGTTTTTGTTGCGTGCTGATGTGTGTGGTGTTGTGGTGTGTGTCAGTGCGTGCGTGCATGTCCGTACATTACGCTATGTTGTGCACATATATGCACGTGCACATTTCAATGCATCGCATCTGTACACTCAATATACAGCACAGCCCTTTTCAACACCATGATCAACTTTCCGAGACATACCCATACTGCGGCCATACATGCGACCAAAATCGAGGAATGGCTGAGTTACCTGGCCTATGCAGTAAAGAGCATTACATCTGAGTCATGCATGCAGAGAACCTCCAACAACACACAAAAATGTCAGCATCAACATTGAAATGACATCAGTCTCTTCACTACATACAGTCCAGAGCATTCTACACCACTTAAAATAGTAAGTTTGACTTCAGGATTTCAATGTTCAGGTTTAATAATTAAGTAGTCTTCAAATTGCCCATGGCTAAAGCTTATGTCCTGATGCAGACAGTAACTCCTGTTTTTTTACCAACACAATGTCATTCCAAACTAATATAGTTGATACATGGCATGCTTGAGTCTTTTCTAGACTAAACTAGACTAGAGTCAGCATGAATGAATCTGTTTTTCTACAAAATAGCTGACACGATTTGTGTCCCCTGTGTAAAAGTATACAATTACTAGCACCATATTTGGCATATATTAACATTTCTACAACTTTTTCACACATAACAGTGACCATTTGTGGACAAAACTACATTTTTCACACACCTCTGTAGCAGCAACATCATCTGATATGCAAAAATGGTACCTAGCCATGGAGCTTCCTAACCCAGTTATTATAGGAATTTTGATTTTTTTTAAACCTTTAATTTAGGCTCTTTTGAAAACTACATATATATCATGCAGGAGGCCAAAAAATCAATGTCATCCCTTAATCTGGTATTTTTTACCCACTTTACAAGTGACCACTTGTACCTTATTTTATGGGCCAATATTGTATAATAAAATAAATACCTCTTATGGTGCTGACCACACTGCAACTGACAGCTTGTGTATATATGCATAGAGATTATGTCTGTGACAGCCAACCATATAATCTGCAAGAAAATCATGCATAGTCTGTTGTTACCATATTGTGAAATAAAAATATACAAAAACAGTTATGTCACTCCTACCCTACATAATAATGTCCATATTTTACTTTAAAATGGGGATTTCAGAAAAGTGAGGTAACACAACTTGTCAAATGTAATGCTATTACACAGCCCAATTAGTGCACTTGCTCAGAACAATGGATCAATGATTCCTGTATCCTCACAGAGCTTACAGGCCAATATGAGATCAAAGGCAT
>JAODUO010003433.1:0-15012 GCA_025642075.2 Ridgeia piscesae
AAAAAAAATTGCGGGATGTCTCTCACAGGCCCGTGGCCACTGGCGAATTGTTGGCTGTCGGCATATCTCATTCATTCATTCGTACGTGAAGTTTTTTAAGAGCCCCACAAACTACCAAGAACAAACCAAAGTTATTCTGCGGTGTTCTGTTCATACATCCCACCAATAACTCTTGTAGGATCACGGGGCAGATTCGACCGGTTTGTACTTGATTAATTAAACCGATTGATTCCTGTGCACTTGGGTGGACTTAGTTGGAGGATAAGTGTGTTGTCCAAACGATAAACAATTTTAGTTATTGCCTGTATTTATGAATTATTAATCAGTTGCTAGTTGACTTAATTTGATGAATTGTTGCTTTTGTTTCTCTGAATATCCGGTCGTTGGTTTAATTTGGCGAGTTTTCCATTAACTTCAGGTCGTCTTTCTTTCCCTCCCAGTCCCTTTTCCCTCCCCAACCATGACTTTTCTTTTCCGCTAGCTTGTTACGTCACTTAGGCCCCGGCACCCCTTTTAAAACTTTTAGCCACATGAAAGCCCGGAAAATGGGCCGGCTGGTTTTTGGGATTCACCACGCCCCGGGACATGCAGTTTGGATAGAACCTTCGAAGCATAAAAATTCAGCGTTTGTGCCCCAAAAGAATTCCGTTACGCGTTGTTTTTACCCGTGCCCCTGTTTTTTCCAGAGGATCCCCCGTTGAAAACCTGGGGGGTCCCGCCGGGGACCCCTTTGTGGCCGGGCCGGGGGCGAGGTTTACGTCACTCACCCACCTCCCGACCTTCCGGCGGCCATCACCGTCAGGCGGCCCGGCGGGCAAATCCACTCGCCATCGTCACCGCCCACGCCGGGCGTCGCCCACCACGTGACCGGCCTCTAGTGACGGGGCCCCGGGGTCGCGACACGCAGCGCCGTCTGTCGGCGATACAGGAGTTTTCGACTGACATGCGCGAGATGGGGATGCTTCCGTGCAACTGGTTCAACAGACGAGCACGGTTGGGTTTTGACAACGGATCCGGTGACAGTGAGCCGGTCACGTTGAGTTCATCGCGACTGGCGGCGGCGTGGGACGTGCGCGCTATGCACGAGCCGGCGCCGTTACGTGGAATCCGGGACGTCTTCGCGTCGCGATCTCCGGCAAGACTCGGAGACCTGCTGCTCAGTTTACCCCACTTGCACGACGACGGTCCGGGAACCCGCGGCCGCGTGCGTCACGGGACGGCGCTGATGGTGGCGTCGCGGGATTTACCCTTCCGGAAGTGGACGCCGGTCAGCCGGGGGACGGCGGCATGACGTCATCGAGAGCAAGAGAGCGAGGAGGAGACGTCGAGGAAGTTGTGAGCCTGGAAGCGGCGAGACGACCCCCCCGCTTGTGGAAAGGCCAGTGAGGTCGGCACGACTCCGACCCCGGACCGCTGGCGACAACACTAGCCGACCTGGGAAAGTCGGTTTCCTCGAGTTCGTAGCGGAGAGACTCGACTGTATTACGTGCCGCACAACGCGCGCCTGCTCGCAAACTCACTAGGGGGCGCCAGCGATGGGGCAAACCAGATACAGGAACTCATTTTGGCGCATGCCCTTACAAGAATTGTACTATTCGCGGAATGCGGCGACGCGTTCAAAGCTGGTGGCGGACGTATCGAGGCCTTCTAGATACGTAGAACGGGACGGCGTACCGGGGGTGTCCACCAGCGCGTGACCCGATGTTCCTACCAAAATTACCCCATGCTATTCAGGAGCTGTTTAGCGCCATACGAACGGAAGCGAGCTGACTGTTAGAATCAGGGCCCTCGTTTGTCTATCAAGAACGGACCGGCGACCACGCGCCGCATACGCGCCCACTGCCCACCAAAAGAATTTTTTCCCCCGGCGGGGTGTCCGCCATGGCGGCCCGTCCACCTTGAAATCGGAGCTGGCGGTGAAGGGGCCCCCAAGGTTGACCTCGGGAAGTGCTGACGCCAGCCTGTCTGCGCAGCAGCGGCGGCGGATTGGGCGCCCTGAGCTTACGGACGGCGGTGGAGCGGCGAAGAAGGCGGGAATCCCCGGCGCTAAGGAGAACACCCGCTCACGGCCAAAATGCTGCCAAGCGTGTGATGCCGTCTGAGCGGGGCAGTCTCCACGAGGCCATTGACCCGGGGACGCACGCTTACCCCTGGTTTTAAATGAAGGCGCATGCCGGGAGAGCGACGCCGCCCATCCCTCGACATCCACGCCGGGGACGAGGCAGTTACGCGAAAGCGCCAGGTGGAGCTGAAACCTGATTTGCAGGGCTACCGGCTGGTCAGTCGAGCGTGTTTGTGCAGATCGAGTCCAAAGACGGAGTCGCGCGAATGCACAGAGCGCCCCCACGGCGAACTTTGCATCAACGCCAACAGTGGCGCCACAACGGGAAACATCGATAGTGCAATGACTGGGCCAACGGTGAACAGCGCTTAATGGCGACCAATCGCGCAAACGGCAAGACTCGCGTAACTCTACCGCAGCCGCCCCTGGGAGACCGGCGTGAATGCCGGCAGCGCCCTATCGACCGGTTTGCGGGGCGCCATGCACGGAGTTAGGCCGGCCGGATGGCGCATTGAACCGGAAGTATCTAGTCGTAAGAGTTCGTATAATAATGGAAAATCACACGTTATATTTCTGCTAGTCGGGGAAAGGAATATTTAAATGCCGAACTGTGTGCTTCAAAAAGCGGAATAAGTACAAGGGTGGAAAATGATTCACCGAAATGAAGGCCAGTGCTTTTAATTCAAAGATGGCGGGTGTCATAAATACTCTGGGTTTAACAGGGATATGTGCCCTATGTTGATGTGTTAACTTAGCTAATATTTTAAAAAGTAATATTTAATATCAACGTTTGGTCAACGACTACATAGCGAGGAACTCCGAGTGTTGTGTGAAAAACACACAACTTAGCACCGAAAGCCGGTTAAAAGCTCTAAGTGCACGAACCTGTTGTTGTAACCGTTGAAAAAAAAATTGGTAAATATATTTTCCCGGGGTAGCCTATCTCAGGGGAACCATGTAAAGCTACTGATACGAAGGGTCCAATTAATTGTTCTTGAAGACATATTTGTATGATACCGCATGGAGAGGACATACGTATTTACAAACACTGGATAACACTGTGCTTCATCAAGTGTTGTCTCCAACTGACAGTCGAGTGTTAGCCTCTAAACCAGCAGTATTTCTCGTTAGATTCCCAAAAATTTTCCCTTTTCCCATTGGGGTTGGTCCCGGGGCCTTTTTTGGGTTAAAAAAAATTTTTTTTTCCCCAACAGAAAAAAAATAACAAGAAAAAAACTGACTGAGCCTCATTCGTATGTTTGTGAATGTAACAGTTTTTGAAACAGCGCGATTTGGTGGCGAATGGTTAAAACAGTCAACAGTTGCCAATTAAGTGTCGAACACAAAACTATGTTTCACTATAGTCACTCCTTTATGAGAGATTAAAAAAGCCTCGTATGCTTTAAACAACAAAATTTGACATTGACTATAAATCGTAATTTACAACTGCGCCATCTTGGGGTTTTTTGGGGAAAAAACTTTTTCACGTTATTTATGTAATGTTGGGAAATATTCAGAAAACTGTTTACGTTGTGAGTGAGTAATTGCAATAAGTAGACTAAGAAATTGGTGCTGCGGACGTAGCAGTTATTTTTTTCTATTTATTCACGTTCTTTGGCTGGCGTGTGTGGAGTCTATAGACTAAAAGCTGGTTTCCTACGTACAATTCAGGTGCTGCGCATATATTTGGGCTAACATACTTCCAGCAGTGGATATCTTAGCTATTAGTGCTACAAAACATGAACGATAGACCGTTGTTGGAATGTCTTACATGGGTGCTTCAGACATGTTGCAAACCGTTACAACGACATCTCAGTCGTATTCAGTGGCGGATTTCAGTCTCAAATGTTATGGTCGGTTGAACTTTGTATGAACATCTCACATATAAATGTATGTATTATATGAAGTGTGTTTGTGTTTGTGTGTTCGGTCGTAATAAATGTTGTCGTCTGTGTGAATTACAACAGTGTTTCTGACGTCACCTGTCGTCGTCATCGTCATCATCGTCACCTTTATCGTGATCATTGTCACAACCATAATTTTCGTCATCTTTTTCTTCATTGGCTTCATCGTTGTCATCTTCATCTTCTTCTTCAAACAAATCACCATAACCATCGTCGATTTCTTCTATATCGTCGTAATCGACATCCACCACCATTACATCGTTGTAGTCGTTGTCGTCATCACTATCATATATCATAGTAGCCAGGACGGAATCAGGCGTCGTTGTTTGCATGAATTGGGAGACATCGTCTGATTACTAACACATCTAGATAACACACCTGGACTTTATAGTTATCCGGCAATAGCACCAGTATACAACTACATTGTTACGGGGAAAAAAGATCCTTTGTGAATTCCGTGGCCAATCGGTTGGGCAACATATTTCAAGTCAACATAAACATGACAAATAATTTATGTGACGTTGTGCAATGAGAGCATAAAATTTTTAAAATTTAAAAACAAAAAAAAACAAAAAAATTTTTTTTTTTTTTTTTTTTGTTAAAATTTTTTTTTCTTATATTTTATATATATATAAAATATATAAAAAAAAAAAAGATTTTTTTTTTTTTTTTTTTTTTTTTTTAAAAAAAAAAAAAAAAAAAAAAAAGGAAAAAATTTTTTTTCTTAAAGCCGGCGGGGTTTTTTAAGTAGGCCTAATGTGTTTATTTTTTTTTGGGTTCTCGAGGCCTTCAAATGGTACAGTTTTACAATAATTATAATAAGTGTATGCTCTCATTGCACAACGTCACATAAATTATTTGTCATGTTTATGTTGACTTGAAATATGTTGCCCAACCGATTGGCCACGGAATTCACAAAGGATCTTTTTTCCCCGTAACAATGTAGTTGTATACGGGTGCTATTGCCGGATAACTATAAAGTCCAGGTGTGTTATCTAGATGTGTTAGTAATCAGACGATGTCTCCCAATTCATGCAAACAACGACGCCTGATTCCGTCCTGGCTACTATGATATATGATAGTGATGACGACAACGACTACAACGATGTAATGGTGGTGGATGTCGATTACGACGATATAGAAGAAATCGACGATGGTTATGGTGATTTGTTTGAAGAAGAAGATGAAGATGACAACGATGAAGCCAATGAAGAAAAAGATGACGAAAATTATGGTTGTGACAATGATCACGATAAAGGTGACGATGATGACGATGACGACGACAGGTGACGTCAGAAACACTGTTGTAATTCACACAGACGACAACATTTATTACGACCGAACACAAAAACACAAACACACTTCATATAATACATACATTTATATGTGAGATTTCAACCCCGACCATAACATTTGAGACTGAAATCCGCCACTGAATACGACTGAGATGTCGTTGTAACGGTTTGCAACATGTCTGAAGCACCCATGTAAGAAATTCCAACAACGGTCTATCGTTCATGTTTTGTAGCACAAATAGCTAAGATATCCACTGCTGGAAGTATGTTAGCCCAAATATATGCGCAGCACCTGAATTGTACGTAGGAAACCAGCTTTTAGTCTATAGACTCCACACACGCCAGCCAAAGAACGTGAATAAATAGAAAAAAATAACTGCTACGTCCGCAGCACCAATTTCTTAGTCTACTTATTGCAATTACTCACTCACAACGTAAACAGTTTTCTGAATATTTCCCAACATTACATAAATAACGTGTAACAAGTGTTATTCAAGCGTCAATAAAATTGTCATAAAAGTGTCGCCACCAGATGGCGCAGTTGTAAATTACGATTTATAGTCAATGTCAAATGTTGTTGTTTAAAGCATACGAGGCTTTTTTAATCTCTCATAAAGGAGTGACTATAGTGAAACATAGTTTTGTGTTCGACACTTAATTGGCAACTGTTGACTGTTTTAACCATTCGCCACCAAATCGCGCTGTTTCAAAAACTGTTACATTCACAAACATACGAATGAGGCTCAGTCAGTTTTTTTCTTGTTATTTGCTGTTGTACAAAATGTTACACAGGCGTACACAATGGTAAGCTTTATACGTTCTTTGGTCTTGCAACTCTCAATGAATACAGACATGCAACTACATATAAAAACATGATGTCACCAATGCCCGAAGGGAAAGGAAATTTTGGCAATCTAACGAGAAATACTGCTGGTTTAGAGGCTAACACTCGACTGTCAGTTGGAGACAACACTTGATGAAGCACAGTGTTATCCAGTGTTTGTAAATACGTATGTCCTCTCCATGCGGTATCATACAAATATGTCTTCAAGATATGCATTTATATATATATGGCACACACTTGACGTCATAACATCGTACGCGGATGTTACTATGGCAACTCTCCTGTCAGATACGTATCGCGTATCGCTACGTGTACACAATATATGTGTATTCGGCACATTCGTATGTTTGGCTAATCGGTTCACAACAACAGGTGTCGTGGTTTTCACTTAGCAGCGTTTACACCGAGCCGTTTGGTGCTAAGTTGTGTGTTTTTCACACAACACTCGGAGTTCCTCGCTATGTAGTCGTTGACCAAACGTTGATATTAAATATTACTTTTTAAATATTAGCTAAGTTAACACAGTCAACATAGGGGCTACAATAATGCCATCTCCTGGGTGCGTTCGGCCAGACTTTTTAAAATTCCCAACAGGACATGTGTAGGTATTGTTATGTACATTCTCCGCCATCTTTGGAAAAATTATAAAGCACTGGCCTTCATTTGCTGGGTGAATGCACTGTTCCACCCTTGTACTTATTCCGCGTTTTGAAAGCACACAGTTCGGCATTTAAAATATTCCTTTCGCCGATTACTTAGCGAGAAATATAACGTGTGAATATTCCATTATTATACGTAACTCTTAGCGACTAGAAATTCCGGTTCACAATGCGACACATCCGGCCGCCGCCTATACTTCCGTCGACATGGCGCACACGCGATTAACACTTGTTTCGTCGATAGGGGCGCTGCCGTGCTTATTCACGCCGGTCTCGCCATTGGTGACGCTGCTGCGGTTAGAGATT
The DNA here is from genome assembly GCA_025642075.2 of Ridgeia piscesae. Taxonomy (NCBI): domain Eukaryota; kingdom Metazoa; phylum Annelida; class Polychaeta; order Sabellida; family Siboglinidae; genus Ridgeia; species Ridgeia piscesae. The sequence goes on from JAODUO010003433.1 coordinate 7,071, forward strand.
ACGCGAGTCTTGCCGTTTGACGCGATGTGGTCGCCATTAACGCGCTGTTCACCGTTGGCGGCGCAGTCATTGCTACTGATGCGATGTTTCCCGTTGGTGGCGCCACTGTTGGCGTTGATGCGAGGTTCGCCGCTGCGGGCGCTGCTGTTGACATTCGCGCGACTCGCGTCTTTGGACTCGATCTGCACAAACACGCTCGACTTGTACTCCAGCCGGTAGCGCGCCTGCGAAATCAGGTTCTTCAGCTCCACCTGGCGGCGTTCGTCGGTAACTGCCTCGTCGCCCTTGGCGTGGATGTCGAGCGCCGATTGGGCGAAGCGGATCGCCTCGTCGTATTGACCGCTGCGGACCATCAGGTAGGCGAGGACCTTATAGGAGGCGGCCGTATCGTCGTGGTCTCCGAGGACCTTCAGGCGCAGGTGAAGCGTGTCGGTCGCCGCGTCAATGGCCTCGTGGAGACTGCCCCGCCTCATGACGGCATCACACAGCTTGGCGAGCATGTTGGCCGTGAGCGGGTGTTCTCCCTGGTAGCGCCGCGCGATGTCGGCCGCCTTCTTCGCCGCCTCCACCGACCGTCCGTACAGCTGCAGGGCGTCCCAGATGGCGCGCCGCTCGTCATAGCTGCGCACGAGCAGCGCATGCGCGTCGAGCACTTCCGCGATGGCGAAGTCGGACACGTTGAAGAAGTGGCGCGCGCTCTGCAGGCGCGCGCGCCGCGCCAGCATCGCGCCGTAGTGCTCGTTGGCGAGCAGCGTGCGCGCACTGCGCATGCCCAGCGCCATCTTGTAGACGTCGAGCGCGCGCTTCATGAGCGCCAGCGCCGGGTCCTGTCGGTCCGGTTCGCTCCAGTAGACGAGCGACAGACACTCGTAGCAGAACGCCTTCGTCAGGTCGTCCACGGCCGCCAGGTAGTCGGTGACGTCATGCGCGACGGTCATCGCCCGCTTGGCGGCGGTGAAGTCGCCGCGTCCGCTGTCTTGATACGACAAACAACAGAGGGCCCTGCATTTCGTAGACGAGTCAGCATCGCTTCCGTCTCGTATGGCGCTAAACAGCTCCTCGAATAGCATGCTGGGTAATGTTTCGTGTAGGAACACTGCGGGGTCGATCGCCGCTAGGTGGCAGCAGTCCCGGTACGCCGTGCCCCGTTCTATCGTCGATCGTAGGAAGGCCTCGATATCGTCCGCCATGTCCGAGAACTGTTGTAACGCGTCGCCGCATTCCGGCGAATAGTACAATTCTTGTAATGTGCGCATGCGCCCGAGAATGTAGTTCCTGTATCTGGTTGCGCCATCGCTGGCGCCACCTAGTGAGTTTGCGAGCAGGCGCGCGTTGTGCGGCACGTAATACACGTCGACGTCTCTCCGCGTACGAGACTCGAGGAAACCGACTTTCGCCAGGTCGGCTAGTGTTGTCGCCAGCGCGTCCGTGTCGGAGATTGTGCCGACCTCACTGGCCGCCGACTGGTCGAACCACGAGGCGAACAGGGCGAGGGCTCGTAGCAGACCTTCGGCCGACTCGCCCATGTGCCCGAGGACATGCCGCAGACACGTCAGCACCTTCCTCGACGTCTCCTCCTCGCTCTCCTCTTGCTCATCCGATGACGTCACGTTGCCGCCGTCCGTCGTCAAGTCCTCGAACAGCTGACCGGCGTCCACTTCCGGCATGGTCAGTCCGCGCGACGCCACCATCAGCGCCTGTACCACGTGACCGCACGCGGCCGCCAGGTTCCGGATGCCGTCGTCGTGCAAGTCGGGCGTCAACTGACGCAGCAGGTTCTCCGAGTCTTGCCGGAGATCGCCGAGCGCGAACGACGTCGCCGCAGCCGAGTTCCCGACGTAGAACGCGCGCCGGCTCGTGCACAGCACGCGCACGTCGCGCACGCCCGCCGCCAGCTCGTCGATGAACTCGGACACGTGACCGGCGTCACGTGACGTCACCGGATCCACGTTGTCGAACACGAACAACAGCCGCTGCTCGTGGCTGTTGAACCAGTTGCACAGGAAGCGCATCTCCATCTCGCGCATGTGCAGGTCGAACAACTCCTGTAGTCGCCGACAGACGGCGCTGCGTGTCGCGCAGCCGCGCGCGTCGACAATAGACGGCGGTCACGTGGTGTTTGGCGACGACGGCGTGGGCGGTGACGATGGCGAGCTGCGATTTGCCGCAGCCGGCGCCGCCGGTGACGGTGATGAGCCGACCGGAAGTGTCGAGGAGGTCGGTGAGTGACGTCACCTCGCCCGCCCGGCCGACGAACGGTGTCCGTACGGCCGGGAGGCGGCCCTCCAGGTTGTTCACGTGGATCTCTGGAACAAACAGGCACAGGTCAACAACGACGTAACGGGAGATTGCATTGTGGGCAGAATACGTGGAGCGAATGTTTCGCAAAGTAAGCATATGTCCCGAGAATAGAAGAGGACATCTCCAAAAACCAGGACGGTTTGCCATGGAAACCACCCGTGGCAAATCCCCTACGCGACGTAGGCAAGTTAGCCGAGTCGAACTAGTTCATTGACTTATTCAGTCGCGACTGTCTCACCCGTGAGAACAGCGCAAATATCCACCCTAATTTTAAAACTCATAAAAAAAATTTTAAGAATTCCAGTATAACGACCTATCGTACAAACTGCTGAACTTTTTCTATGCATTCGAATATTTGGTTCTACATCCCAAACACTGCATGTCACACGAGCAGCGTGTGGCTGAAATCATCCCCCAACATTATATCACATGACCGGAAGCCGACCACACTTCTCGTGAGCGATTTCATTGATTGAGCTTAAAAGGTGAGTTTTGTAAAGGGGTCTGGCGGCGCTGCACCCCGAATAGCCGCCTGCCGGGATCGATCAATCCTACGAGAAACGCCTGGTAACATTTGCATGCAAGCGTTACCCGGCCACAGCACGACAGGTGTGCGCCAGTCCGCCAAAAACATCTGTTCCGCGGCCGATTCGCCGAGGAAAAATCGCGAGACGCTCTGAGCATTAATTACCTCAAAAGCTGCAAGTCCTGGCAAGCGCTGCAGTTAAACGCAACCACGAGCAAATATTGACTTGACAGATAACGTGGTTGGATTAACGTGAATAGTGTCCGGTTTATATCTCTCGCCTTGCGTATGCATGCCGCGGTACAAACATGTGCTGAAACCTATACGCCATTGTATGTATATCGCTGCAGAGTAGGGTCCTGTATTGTCTAAACGACCGAGTTATTATACCGCGAGTCTATCCATTTTTGACCTTTGCGCCGGAATGTTATTATGGTGTGTATAATTATACTGACGCGCTTCGGTGCTCATGAATTTGTGAATCAACATACTGTCACACGAACTCTCTTACAACTTATCGAGGTTCACGGCGCGTAATCACCCACGATTACCATTATAGCGTCACTGAATGCCCAAACCAAATGCCATCGTATGTTATCTGCGGAAATTCCAATGACGCAAGTAATTAGCTTGAACCCGGAGTAGCAAAGTTCGCTACTTTGTGAATCGTCCGACCACCAACACTCGCGTTCTGCCTTCGCACAATTAGTAATGTTGACAGTTGATTTTTACTAGTTGGTGTGGTGAAATAAACACGATTAGCTGATAGCCAAATTTGAGATATCTAAGGGTAAACAACTTTCAACATTGTTTTACGACTGATGTTTCAGCTTTGACGGGAGTCAATTCTTTGATTAGCGTTACTTGTTTGAATATCAAACACTCCAACCAGATGATAAATGGCTCATAAATATTTATGATAGTAGAACAAGAGGTTATATTACGCAAATTCCGCGGGGATGTCTCTCACAGGCCCGTGGCCACTGGCGAATTGTTGGCTGTCGGCATATCTCATTCATTCATTCGTACGTGAAGTTTTTTAAGAGCCCCACAAACTACCAAGAACAAACCAAAGTTATTCTGCGGTGTTCTGTTCATACATCCCACCAATAACTCTTGTAGGATCACGGGGCAGATTCGACCGGTTTGTACTTGATTAATTAAACCGATTGATTCCTGTGCACTTGGGTGGACTTAGTGTGGAGGATAAGTGTGTTGTCCAAACGATAAACAATTTTAGTTATTGCCTGTATTTATGAATTATTAATCAGTTGCTAGTTGACTTAATTTGATGAATTGTTGCTTTTGTTTCTCTGAATATCCGGGTCAGGTTGGATTTAATTTCGGTTTCGATGTTTTTCCCACCTTCACCAACCTTCTCCAGTCCTCTGTCTTTCGTTTTCATTTTCCACTCCTCCCAGACTTTCCAAATATCCCTTCACATAATCCTCCCAACGCGTTCATGATCATCCTCTTCTTCCATCCTCGAATGCTGCTTCTGATTACGTCATTACTTGGCAGCGATACCCCTGGCAGACCCCTTTACAAAACTCACCTTTTAAGCTCAATCAATGAAATCGCTCACGAGAAGTGTGGTCGGCTTCCGGTCATGTGATATAATGTTGGGGGATGATTTCAGCCACACGCTGCTCGTGTGACATGCAGTGTTTGGGATGTAGAACCAAATATTCGAATGCATAGAAAAAGTTCAGCAGTTTGTACGATAGGTCGTTATACTGGAATTCTTATAATTTTTTATGAGTTTTAAAATTAGGGTGGATATTTGCGCTGTTCTCACGGGTGAGACAGTCGCGACTGAATAAGTCAATGAACTAGTTCGACTCGGCTAACTTGCCTACGTCGCGTAGGGGATTTGCCACGGGTGGTTTCCATGGCAAACCGTCCTGGTTTTTGGAGATGTCCTCTTCTATTCTCGGGACATATGCTTACTTTGCGAAACATTCGCTCCACGTATTCTGCCCACAATGCAATCTCCCGTTACGTCGTTGTTGACCTGTGCCTGTTTGTTCCAGAGATCCACGTGAACAACCTGGAGGGCCGCCTCCCGGCCGTACGGACACCGTTCGTCGGCCGGGCGGGCGAGGTGACGTCACTCACCGACCTCCTCGACACTTCCGGTCGGCTCATCACCGTCACCGGCGGCGCCGGCTGCGGCAAATCGCAGCTCGCCATCGTCACCGCCCACGCCGTCGTCGCCAAACACCACGTGACCGCCGTCTACGTCGACGCGCGCGGCTGCGCGACACGCAGCGCCGTCTGTCGGCGACTACAGGAGTTGTTCGACCTGCACATGCGCGAGATGGAGATGCGCTTCCTGTGCAACTGGTTCAACAGCCACGAGCAGCGGCTGTTGTTCGTGTTCGACAACGTAGATCCGGTGACGTCACGTGACGCCGGTCACGTGTCCGAGTTCATCGACGAGCTGGCGGCGGGCGTGCGCGACGTGCGCGTGCTATGCACGAGCCGGCGCGCGTTCTACGTCGGGAACTCGGCTGCGGCGACGTCGTTCGCGCTCGGCGATCTCCGGCAAGACTCGGAGAACCTGCTGCGTCAGTTGACGCCCGACTTGCACGACGACGGCATCCGGAACCTGGCGGCCGCGTGCGGTCACGTGGTACAGGCGCTGATGGTGGCGTCGCGCGGACTGACCATGCCGGAAGTGGACGCCGGTCAGCTGTTCGAGGACTTGACGACGGACGGCGGCAACGTGACGTCATCGGATGAGCAAGAGGAGAGCGAGGAGGAGACGTCGAGGAAGGTGCTGACGTGTCTGCGGCATGTCCTCGGGCACATGGGCGAGTCGGCCGAAGGTCTGCTACGAGACCTCGCCCTGTTCGCCTCGTGGTTCGACCAGACGGCGGCCAGTGAGGTCGGCACGATCTCCGACTCGGACGCGCTGGCGACAACACTAGCCGACCTGGCGAAAGTCGGTTTCCTCGAGTCTCGTACGCGGAGAGACGTCGACGTGTATTACGTGCCGCACAACGCGCGCCTGCTCGCAAACTCACTAGGTGGCGCCAGCGATGGCGCAACCAGATACAGGAACTACATTCTCGGGCGCATGCGCACATTACAAGAATTGTACTATTCGCCGGAATGCGGCGACGCGTTACAACAGTTCTCGGACATGGCGGACGATATCGAGGCCTTCCTACGATCGACGATAGAACGGGGCACGGCGTACCGGGACTGCTGCCACCTAGCGGCGATCGACCCCGCAGTGTTCCTACACGAAACATTACCCAGCATGCTATTCGAGGAGCTGTTTAGCGCCATACGAGACGGAAGCGATGCTGACTCGTCTACGAAATGCAGGGCCCTCTGTTGTTTGTCGTATCAAGACAGCGGACGCGGCGACTTCACCGCCGCCAAGCGGGCGATGACCGTCGCGCATGACGTCACCGACTACCTGGCGGCCGTGGACGACCTGACGAAGGCGTTCTGCTACGAGTGTCTGTCGCTCGTCTACTGGAGCGAACCGGACCGACAGGACCCGGCGCTGGCGCTCATGAAGCGCGCGCTCGACGTCTACAAGATGGCGCTGGGCATGCGCAGTGCGCGCACGCTGCTCGCCAACGAGCACTACGGCGCGATGCTGGCGCGGCGCGCGCGCCTGCAGAGCGCGCGCCACTTCTTCAACGTGTCCGACTTCGCCATCGCGGAAGTGCTCGACGCGCATGCGCTGCTCGTGCGCAGCTATGACGAGCGGCGCGCCATCTGGGACGCCCTGCAGCTGTACGGACGGTCGGTGGAGGCGGCGAAGAAGGCGGCCGACATCGCGCGGCGCTACCAGGGAGAACACCCGCTCACGGCCAACATGCTCGCCAAGCTGTGTGATGCCGTCATGAGGCGGGGCAGTCTCCACGAGGCCATTGACGCGGCGACCGACACGCTTCACCTGCGCCTGAAGGTCCTCGGAGACCACGACGATACGGCCGCCTCCTATAAGGTCCTCGCCTACCTGATGGTCCGCAGCGGTCAATACGACGAGGCGATCCGCTTCGCCCAATCGGCGCTCGACATCCACGCCAAGGGCGACGAGGCAGTTACCGACGAACGCCGCCAGGTGGAGCTGAAGAACCTGATTTCGCAGGCGCGCTACCGGCTGGAGTACAAGTCGAGCGTGTTTGTGCAGATCGAGTCCAAAGACGCGAGTCGCGCGAATGTCAACAGCAGCGCCCGCAGCGGCGAACCTCGCATCAACGCCAACAGTGGCGCCACCAACGGGAAACATCGCATCAGTAGCAATGACTGCGCCGCCAACGGTGAACAGCGCGTTAATGGCGACCACATCGCGTCAAACGGCAAGACTCGCGTAATCTCTAACCGCAGCAGCGTCACCAATGGCGAGACCGGCGTGAATAAGCACGGCAGCGCCCCTATCGACGAAACAAGTGTTAATCGCGTGTGCGCCATGTCGACGGAAGTATAGGCGGCGGCCGGATGTGTCGCATTGTGAACCGGAAGTATCTAGTCGCTAAGAGTTACGTATAATAATGGAATATTCACACGTTATATTTCTCGCTAAGTAATCGGCGAAAGGAATATTTTAAATGCCGAACTGTGTGCTTTCAAAACGCGGAATAAGTACAAGGGTGGAACAGTGCATTCACCCAGCAAATGAAGGCCAGTGCTTTATAAGTTATTGGGCGTTCAAAGATGGCGGAGAATGTACATAACAATACCTACACATGTCCTGTTGGGAATTTTAAAAAGTCTGGCCGAACGCACCCAGGAGATGGCATTATTGTAGCCCCTATGTTGACTGTGTTAACTTAGCTAATATTTAAAAAGTAATATTTAATATCAACGTTTGGTCAACGACTACATAGCGAGGAACTCCGAGTGTTGTGTGAAAAACACACAACTTAGCACCGAACGGCTCGGTGTAAACGCTGCTAAGTGAAAACCACGACACCTGTTGTTGTGAACCGATTAGCCAAACATACGAATGTGCCGAATACACATATATTGTGTACACGTAGCGATACGCGATACGTATCTGACAGGAGAGTTGCCATAGTAACATCCGCGTACGATGTTATGACGTCAAGTGTGTGCCATATATATATAAATGCATATCTTGAAGACATA
>JAODUO010003434.1:0-13223 GCA_025642075.2 Ridgeia piscesae
TTTAAATGGAAAACAACAAAAGTTGATATAATGTGCTTTTACTACTTAAACTAAAGGCCCATGGCATAGGTGAACTAGATAGAAAAATGGCTTATTTATGGAAGACAAAGTGTAGTAGTTGATGGGAAGGTTTCAAACTGGAAATCGGTTTTGAGTGGAGTACCACAGGGATCAATATTGGGACCTATTTTATTTTTAATATATATCACTGATTTGGATGATGATATAACAATCAAGATGTTGATGTTTGCGGACGATACAAAAGTGTCTAGAAAAATTAAAGATTATGCAGATAGACAGCATTTACTTGATGATCTGAAAAAGTTAACCGAGTGGTCTGAGAAGTGTTAAATGCTGTTTAATTTTGGGAAGTGTAGGTGCCTCCACAAAGGACATGGGAATGAAGACGCACAATATATAATGGGTGGTACTCTACTAAATACTACCGTAAAGGAAAAGGACTTAGGGTTAACTATTAGTGCTGATATGAAGGTATCAGCGCAGTGTGGAAATGCAGCAGCGAAGAAAAACCAAATTCTTATATTAATTAGGCGAAAGGGAAAATAATTAATAATACCGTTGTACGGTATATAGTTAATATAGTTAGGCCTCATTTATAATATTGTATACAAGCATGGAGGCCATATCGCAAGAAGGATATTGATATGCTAGAAAGAGTACAAAGGAGAGCAACCAAAATGATACCAAAAAAACTAGCATTAGAAACCAGGAGATTGAGAGTGTTTAAAATATTAAATGGGTATGAATATAGTCACAGAAATATTTTTTACTCAGTTAAGGAAGAGAGAAGGACTAGAGGACATTTAGTTACATTAGCAAAGAAGCAGTGTAGACCAGATATTAGAAAAATCTCATTTTCACAAAGAACAGTAAAAGAATGGAACAGAATATCAGCTGATTGTGAATGTGCTAGTAGTGTATATATGTTTAAAAATCAACATTATACATAAGAAGGGGGGTACATTTAGGTAGATAGGTTGGACTCTCGATAAGCCAAAGGGCTTCCTAGACCACCTGCCATCTAGAGTTGATTCTCTGGGTGGCAATCTTTGTTAGATCTTGTTAAAGGCAATAGCTGCCGTCATCCACTGATAACAACCGAGTCAAAGAACACGCTTAGACTAAGGCGTCGATATCATCAATACAATTACACATTCCTATTACTAAAAATATCATTATATTGCCCGAAACGCATTTAAACTTTTTTAAAGTCTCCCTGCGTAGGTTTTCGTGAGAGAACGTACGCAGGGAGACTTTAAAAAAGTTTAAATGCGTTTCGGGGAATATAATGATATTTTTAGTAATAGGAATGTGTAATTGTATTGATGATATCGACGCCTTAGTCTAAGCGTGTTCTTTGACTCGGTTGTTATCAGTGGATAACGGCAGCTATTGCCTTTAATAGTGAATGTCTGCACCGACCTGACACGCTTCTCCCTCCAGACACGTCGACCGAGTGCCTGCCTGAATGTCTTCGTGACAATGGTCTGCAATACACTGCCAACACCGCATCGACCCGGACACTACAACGAAACAATACACTGCCAACACCGCATCGACCCGGACACTACAACGAAACAATACACTGCCAACACCGCATCGACCCGGACACTACAACGAAACAATACACTGCCAACACCGCATCGACCCGGACACTATAACGAAACAATACACTGCCAACACCGCATAGACCCGGACACTACAACGAAACAATACACTGCCAACACCGCATCGACCCGGACACTACAACGAAACAATACACTGCCAACACCGCATCGACCCGGACACTACAACGAAACAATACACTGCCAACACCGCATCGCCCCGGGGCACTACAACGAAACAATACACTGCCAACACCGCATCGACCCGGACACTACAACGAAACAATACACTGCCAACACCGCATCGACCCGGACACTACAATGAAACAATACACTGCCAACACCGCATCGATCCGGACACTACAATGAAACTATACACTGCCAACACCGCATTGACCCGGACACTAAAACGAAACAATACACTGCCAACACCGCATCGTCCAGAACACCATAAGCATGCTTGTGTGCGCACGGGCGGGCGCGCGTGTGCTTGCGTGTGTGCGACGGTGTGTGTGTGTGAGTGTGTCGAGAGACTCCTCGCCCCATTCGGCTGTGTATGTTGAAAGTCTGCATCTGTGGTCTCACTCACAGCGTCATAGATGTGCATTTCATGTATTGGCGCAATATTACTGTGTTGTGTGTTACCAAAGGTGTCAGATACTGCAGTAAACATCACACAAAGGTATTTTTAAAAAGTGTAATGTCCCACCAAATGCACACTAAAATGGCTGAAGTGGTGTTCTCAATATGTTACGCCTGTGAACTACACTATGTTAGCTAATTTAAAACAAAAGAAATATATTTTGTTATATTAGTCCAGAAAAGTTTTCATAAACGTTTTTTTTTATATATATATATATATATATATATTTTTTATATATATATATATAAAAAAAAAAAAAAAAAAAAAGAAAAAATGTTTAAATCGTACACCATGGACACCGCACAAGAGACAACTTCTTCTTCTTCTTCTTAAATTACCTCGGTCAACTTGCAGACCATTTTTTCCTTTGGGTTTTTTAGAGTTGTCCTTCTCTAAATGTGATCCACTACGGGTTACACATTTCCCCCCTGGGGGACCCTTTTACCCCCCGGGCAAGACACCAGATAGAAGGGACCACCGGCTTTTAGTGTCTTTTCCGAAAGACACAGGAAAATGTGGGGTGAACGAAACTGCCTAAGCCACTTGGCATGTGTTATTCAAAGAATGAAGGGTTCTGGGCAAACTTCCTTCCTATATATAGGCATATGCCACTGGAACAACCTGCCTATTGAAATAAAGCTATGACAATTTAAAACCAGTTTTAGGAAAAATTAAACGACCTTCTATATAGTAGATTGGTGGCTCATGAATTATAATCTTAAAGTTGCATTATAATATATTAGCTCACTGTCTTACTGATAACATTTAATTACCTGTTTTTTTTAAATATTCATATTTTAATAATTGTATTACTGTTTCTATTTATTGAGTTATTTTCTTAATTTAATTATTAGTATTCTTGTTTGCATTTGCATCAAAACTGTTTATTTGCACGTATATAATGTTTACCAAATAAACTCAATCAACCAATCAATCAATCATCAATCATCAATCATCAATCATATATCAATCATATATATATATATATATATATATATATATATATATATATATATATATATATATATATATATATATATTTTTTTTTGGTCGGGACTATATATGCGTGTGCGTGTGGTGGGGTGTGCGGGCGGGGGGCGGGGCGGGGTGTGGTGTGGTGGGGTGGGGTGGCGGGGGTGTGGGGGCGTGGGGGGCGGGGGGGCGGTGGGGGCGTGGGGGTGGCGTGTGGGGGGCGTGTGGGGCGTGTGCGGGGTGTGCGTGGTGGGGGCGGGCGGTCCCCCCGTGCGGGGGCCCCCCGGCCCCCCGGTCTGTCCCGCCTGGGTGTCCCGTGCCTTTTCCCTCCTTTTCCGTGTCCGCCCCCCGCCCCCCCGCCGCCCCCCCCCGTCCGCGCCGCCCCCCCGCCGTCCCCGTCGTTTTTTTTCGTTTTTTTGTCCGCCCGTCCGCCCGCCCGCCCGCCCGCCCGCCCGCCCGCCCGCCCGCCCGCCCGCCCGCCCGCCCGTCGTCCCCCCGTCCCCCCGTCGTCCCTCCTCCTCCTCCTCCCCCCCGTCCGCCCGTCCGCCCGCCCGCCCGCCCGTGTCCGTCCCCTCCGCCCCCCGTGCCCGTCCGCCGTCCGCCGTCCGTCGGGTGCCCTTTTTCCCCCGTCCGCCCGCCCGTCCGCCGTCCGTCCGTCCTGACCCCTACTTGAGAAGCGACAGCAGCATGATTTCGTTGACAGGGGCCAGGGCCCGCTCATTTTAGTGATCAACCCCCCACATTCAGGTCACTCTCCATGCGACGTTATTCGTCATACGTGTCGCCAGTAAATGACAATGCAACGACAGACCCACACACACACCGCCTGGCGTCTCTCGCCCCGTCGTGCCTCTGTTAACGGCTCCACTTCTTCAGTATGCCAGCAATAATGTTCGTAACACGATATGTGATTATCAACGCGAAGAAATTTCGTTGCTAAGCAACGTGTACAGTCACACAGCGGAGAGTTTCCCGGAATCTAATATGTAAACACAATGCATCCAAAGTCCGAGTGCAAATTGCTGTTTTCAATTACTGTGCCGATGTGAACTATGTAGGCCCGCGACCCTGCTCATTAAAATAGACCTTTTGACATCATCGACCAATTACGATTGATTATTTTAATCCGCACGCAGTCTGAGAACGAGCAGGCGTTCAAAGCCAAGTCAATTGGTTCTAAGCGTGTCAATAACCTTTACTTTATCTATGTGGGGGAACGGTTCGTGATAATTTTGGAAACAAATCGATTTTATTTTGTTTTCTATGTCTTAAATGTAATATTCCGCGTTCTCTATACACGAGACTCCGCCAACGAGAAAGCGACGATCTCGGTCAAACAATCACGCTCTATAATCCAATTAATGTCTCCTGACGACGTTAGTTCCACCCTAAATGACCACGTATATGCCGTGATTATCCCGGCGACACGTGCGACCTGCCGGCCGCTATACCGCTTTTCCACTAGCTGTCCCTACATGTCGCACGAGACATTGTACGACTGTAAAGTCACGTGACGATACGGATGTCCGTTTACAGTCGCAACGAACATGCACTACGACCAAGCAGTACGTTATAGCTCGTTGAAGCAATCTCGTCATCGTGAATTGACAAAATTAATATCTCGGCAACGGTCCTAACATCCTTAATTATGTGCGCTCGTGCGTGTGTAGGTGCGTGTGTGCGTGCATGTTTGCGTGCGTACGTGTGTGTGTACACCCGTGCGTGCGGGGGGGTGTGTGTGTGTGTGCGCGCGTGCGTAAGTGCGCGTTCATGCGTACGTGCGTGTGTGCAATCGTACATTCTGAATGTGTGTGCGTGTGTGTATGCGTGCGTGTGTGAGTGCGTGCGTGCGTGCGGCATTTGTATGTATGTGTTCCACTTTGGTCAGTTACGCTAACATGTTCTCAATGAAAGCGGACGTAAAGCAAGAGTTACTCGCACCAGAATAATGCAAGGCATAAACCAAATAAACATATATTCTTGTAGACTGAATTGGACACATCTTTTGGGGGGTTTACATATTGGAAAGAGAACAGTAGGCAGACGAAACACTTCGCAACAAAGACGTTCTCAGACGAGGCCTACTCTTTAAATCCCAATTAAAAATGGACTGAGCACTGCTTCTGTGGTCGTAAAACAACAATGACGTCATCTGCAGAGAAACTCATCACCAGCTGCAAACACATAGTATAAGTAACAACCTGAAGTAACTTGTTATTTGTTTACATTCATCGTAACTTGGAAGTCAAGGTGCCAGTGGCAATGAATCGTGACAACAGGGAATAATAAGTACAGTTACACGGGTTGATACACAGTTGACTTCCCCACAGGCGGCCAGTGTAACGTTTCTATTTCCCAAAGGTTTTTTAAGCCATGTCATTGACAATTTCAGACATTAATTAGCATCCATTCACACATGTCATGTATAAAATTCGTGAAAAAACATATCTCTTTCTAGAATAATCCAGTCTCTAACTTGGTAACCTGACACCCCTTAATTTTGCTTCAGCCCCGATTGCCAAATTTACACCTCTAGGCCGAATTACACCTGGTCAGTCACTGTCTGACAAATATCATTATTTCGCAGCTGTGATACCATGCTATGCATAAATACAATTTTACTAAACCATTCTTACATTCAATGCTTCCAGGAATTTATTATTTAAAAAATGCACAATGCAGTTTTTGAGCAGGACTACAATCTATTTGGTGGTATTCCCCACACCCCGAAGGTAGCGCATTTGATTATGCGACAGTTGTCCATCTAGCGGCAATTAATCATTGATACTCTTGTTGTTCGCCAGATGGCACCACTGCATCACTCCCGTGCACCTGTGAGGACCATCGTGCCTTGCTCCGGTTCTTGCGGCGTCGGACGTTCCGCGTCGCTGCACAGCCAAAGAGAACGGGCGACGTTTGTGTGACGTCGACGTCGCCTGAATGGTACGTCGGAGAGTTCACATGTACGTCCTACATAGAACTTGCCACGACATGACTGCTGTAAAATTCTGTAGACGCAGTCTGGTTGACCCGGATTCGTGAGGTCGTGACCTGAGATTGTCGAGCGGTGGCTGCCGTCGGTAACCGGCGGCTAGGGTGCCGTGCAAGCGGCCCATTTGTTGACACCGGTCAGACCTGTATGTGTCAACATGGAGCTGTTATCCGGTGTTTCGTACCTGCAACTATTCTGGGGTGTACAGGCCGCATACGTCGGCTACAAAGTGATATCGAGTCTCCAGAATGGCTCGTTCTTCGACAGGACACAGGGGGACAGGGATCCAGAAGCTAAACTCGGCCTGTTCCAGTTTAGAAAAAGGTAAGCTTAACCTTCGTCTTAGAAATCAGTATCAACACATGTCCAATATAGATGTCGTCCATGTACTTCGGACTTCAGACCGTTGCGTAAAGTTTCGGCGACATTATATTGGACCCTGTTTATTATCTAGGGCAGTAACATAACCAGCCCTACCTGAAAACCCTTCCTGGTTTTCGAAGAAAAATCAATTATTGAGCCACGTAAAGGGTGGCAATGTTGGGAAAAAAATAACGTTTTTTTGTTAAAACCCGTTGACCTTTCAAAAATTTTAAAATAGCGCCGTTGGCAGCACGCCACTTCAAAAGGTTTTTGACTAAATCGTTAAAAATGTTTTAAAAATTTTAAAATGTTTTTGCATATTTGGTTGTTTCTTCTTTAAAACGTCAAACCTGTCCTATGAGTGACATGGAAGACATGGTCAGGTGCAATAGTAACTGTCAAGCCGAAACATTCTCACGCACACGGTACTGACCACGTCCAGATAGTCACAGTCGGACGACATCTATAGTTGGACATGTGTTGATACTGATTTCTAAGACGAAGGTTAAGCTTACCTTTTTCTAAACTGGAACAGGCCGAGTTTAGCTTCTGGATCCCTGTCCCCCTGTGTCCTGTCGAAGAACGAGCCATTCTGGAGACTCGATATCACTTTGTAGCCGACGTATGCGGCCTGTACACCCCAGAATAGTTGCAGGTACGAAACACCGGATAACAGCTCCATGTTGACACATACAGGTCTGACCGGTGTCAACAAATGGGCCGCTTGCACGGCACCCTAGCCGCCGGTTACCGACGGCAGCCACCGCTCGACAATCTCAGGTCACGACCTCACGAATCCGGGTCAACCAGACTGCGTCTACAGAATTTTACAGCAGTCATGTCGTGGCAAGTTCTATGTAGGACGTACATGTGAACTCTCCGACGTACCATTCAGGCGACGTCGACGTCACACAAACGTCGCCCGTTCTCTTTGGCTGTGCAGCGACGCGGAACGTCCGACGCCGCAAGAACCGGAGCAAGGCACGATGGTCCTCACAGGTGCACGGGAGTGATGCAGTGGTGCCATCTGGCGAACAACAAGAGTATCAATGATTAATTGCCGCTAGATGGACAACTGTCGCATAATCAAATGCGCTACCTTCGGGGTGTGGGGAGATACCACCAAATAGATTGTAGTCCTGCTCAAAAACTGCATTGTGCATTTTTTAAATAATAAATTCCTGGAAGCATTGAATGTAAGAATGGTTTAGTAGAAATTGTATTTATGCATAGCATGGTATCACAGCTGCGAAATAATGATATTTGTCAGACAGTGACTGACCAGGTGTAATTCGGCCTAGAGGTGTAAATGTTGGCAATCGGTGGCTGAAGCAAAATTAAGGGGTGTCAGGTTACCAAGTTAGAGACTGGATTATTCTAGAAAGAGATATGTATTTTCACGAATTTTATACATGACATGTGTGAATGGATGCTAATTAATGTCTGAAATTGTCAATGACATGGCTTAAAAAACCGTTTGGGAAATAGAAACGTTACACTGGCCGCCTGTGGGGAAGTCAACTGTCGTATCAACCCGTGTAACTGTATCTTATTATTCCCTGTTGTCACGATTCATTGCCACTGGCACCTTGACTTCCAAGTTACGATGAATGTAAACAAATAACAAGTTACTTCAGGTTGTTCACTTATACTATGTGTTTGCAGCTGGTGATGAGTTTCTCTGCAGATGACGTCATTGTTGTTTTACGACCACAGATAGCAGTGCTCAGTCCATGTTTTAATTGGGATTTAAAGAGTAGGCCTCGTCTGAGAACGTCTTTGTTGCGAAGTGTTTCGTCTGCCTACTGTTCTCTTTCCAATATGTAAATCCCAAAAAAAGATGTGTCCAATTCAGTCTACAAGAATATATGTTTATTTGGTTTATGCCTTGCATTATTCTGGTGCGAGTAACTCTTGCTTTACGTCCGCTTTCATTGAGAACATGTTAGCGTAACTGACCAAAGTGGAACACATACATACAAATGCACGCACGCACGCACGCACTCACACACGCACGCATACACACACGCACACACATTCAGAATGTACGATTGCACACACGCACGTACGCATGAACGCGCACTTACGCACGCGCGCACACACACACACACACGCACGCACGGGTGTACACACACACGTACGCACGCAAACATGCACGCACACACGCACCTACACACGCACGAGCGCACATAATTAAGGATGTTAGGACCGTTGCCGAGATATTAATTTTGTCAATTCACGATGACGAGATTGCTTCAACGAGCTATAACGTACTGCTTGGTCGTAGTGCATGTTCGTTGCGACTGTAAACGGACATCCGTATCGTCACGTGACTTTACAGTCGTACAATGTCTCGTGCGACATGTAGGGACAGCTAGTGGAAAAGCGGTATAGCGGCCGGCAGGTCGCACGTGTCGCCGGGATAATCACGGCATATACGTGGTCATTTAGGGTGGAACTAACGTCGTCAGGAGACATTAATTGGATTATAGAGCGTGATTGTTTGACCGAGATCGTCGCTTTCTCGTTGGCGGAGTCTCGTGTATAGAGAACGCGGAATATTACATTTAAGACATAGAAAACAAAATAAAATCGATTTGTTTCCAAAATTATCACGAACCGTTCCCCCACATAGATAAAGTAAAGGTTATTGACACGCTTAGAACCAATTGACTTGGCTTTGAACGCCTGCCGTTTGTGGTGGGGAAAAAAAATTAAATTAAATTGGGAATGCAAAATATTTTAATGGGGGGTCCTCAAGAAAAAAACCCTTTTAAAAACGTTTTTCATTGGCTTTACTGGTTTCTATTAGTTCCCGGGCCCCCGCGGGGACGACACGGCGAAAAAAACCGGGGAAAACACAACGGACGAACTTTTTGCGGCAACAAAGAAGGGACCGGCGGGCGAGGGGCGGGGAAGCGGCGGGGGGGGCCGGGCCCGGCCAAGACGAAAACGGAGGAAGGGGAAAAAGGGGGAAAAGGGGACCCAACGCTTCCGGGGGGAAAAAGGAGGCGGAAAACGGACGGCCGGAAAGGAGAGGCACCACACACGGGTTGAAGGGGCCCGACCGGACGAACAAAAGTTTGATAAACAAACGACAAAAGACAACGACAACGACGGGGGGCCCCACGGGAGAGTAAACAACAACGCGGGCCCCGGGAAACGCCCCAGCCGACCGGCAAGAAACGACAGCCACCCACACGCACCACACACGCACCCCCGCACACGCACACACCCCCCACACCCCACGCCCCGCACACGCCACGCACACGCCGCACACCACACGCACACACCACCGCAAACGCAAAAATATATATATATATATATATATATATATATATATATATATATATATATATATATATATATATATATATTTTTAAATTATATATGATTGATATTATTAGGGAAGGAGGTTGATTGAGTTTTTTTTAAAAATTAAAACTGAAAAAAAATTTTTTGATGCAAATGCAAACAAGAATACTAATAATTAAATTAAGAAAATAATCAAAAATAGAAACATAATAAAATTTAAAAAATAAATTTAAAAAAACAAAATTTAAAGTTTCAGTAAGACAGTGAGCTAATATATTATAATGCAACTTTAAGATTATAATTCATGAAAATCTACAAAAGGGTTTTCATTTTTTCCCAAAACGGGTTTTTAAAATTTTCATAGAAAAACGGTTTTCCAGTGGCATATGCCTTTTATAGGAAAGGGAAATTTGCCCCAAACCCCCATTCTTTGAATAAAAAAAGGGTTAACCCTTCACCCCCTTTTTTTGGGCTTTTGGAAAAAACTAAAAAACCTGGGCCCTTTTATTGTCTATGGGGTAAAAAAGGGGTAAATTTCCTTTAACTCCTACTTTTAGAAAGGACAACTCAAAAACCAAGGAAAAAAACTGAAAATTGAAAAAGAGAAAAGAAGAGTTGCCCTTTTTTTTCATTTAAAAAAAAATTTTTTTTTTTTAATTTAAAATTTAAAAATTTTTTTTTTTAAAATATATATATATATATTAAAATTTTTTTAAAAAATATATAAAGCAAAAATTTATGAAAAATTTTTTCCAATATCAAAAATATTTTTTTTGTTTTAAATTAGCTAACATAGTGTAGTTCACAGGCGTAACATATTGAGAACACCACTTCAGCCATTTTAGTGTGCATTTGGTGGGACATTACACTTTTTAAAAAAACCTTTGTGTGATGTTTACTGCATATCTGACACCTTTGGTAACACACAACACAGTAAATTGCGCCAATACATGAAATGCACATCTATGACGCTGTGAGTGAGACCACAGATGCAGACTTTCAACATACACAGCCGAATGGGGCGAGGAGTCTCTCGACACACTCACACACACACACCGTCGCACACACGCAAGCACACGCGCGCCCGCCCGTGCGCACACAATCATGCTTATGGTGTTCTGGACGATGCGGTGTTGGCAGTGTATTGTTTCGTTTTTTTAAGGGGGTTCCGGGTCCAATGCGGTGTTGGCAGTGTATTTGTTTCATTGTAGTGTCCGGATTTTGATGCGGTGTTGGCAAGGTTTTATTTTGGGGGTTTCAATTTTTTTTAGTGTCCGGGTCGATGCGGTGTTGGCAGTGTATTGTTTCGGGGGGGGTTGTTTTTTTTTTTTTTTTTTTTTTAAAAAAATGTCCGGGTCGATGCGGTGTTGGCAGTGTATTGTTTCGTTGTAGTGTCCGGGTCGATGCGGTGTTGGCAGTGTATTGCAGACCATTGTCACGAAGACATTCAGGCAGGCACTCGGTCGACGTGTCTGGAGGGAGAAGCGTGTCAGGTCGGTGCAGACATTCACTATTAAAGGCAATAGCTGCCGTTATCCACTGATAACAACCGAGTCAAAGAACACGCTTAGACTAAGGCGTCGATATCATCAATACAATTACACATTCCTATTACTAAAAATATCATTATATTCCCCGAAACGCATTTAAACTTTTTTAAAGTCTCCCTGCGTACGTTCTCTCACGAAAACCTACGCAGGGAGACTTTAAAAAAGTTTAAATGCGTTTCGGGCAATATAATGATATTTTTAGTAATAGGAATGTGTAATTGTATTGATGATATCGACGCCTTAGTCTAAGCGTGTTCTTTGACTCGGTTGTTATCAGTGGATGACGGCAGCTATTGCTTTTTAAAAAGATCTAACAAAGATTGCCACCCAGAGAATCAACTCTAGATGGCAGGTGGTCTAGGAAGCCCTTTGGCTTATCGAGAGTCCAACCTATCTACCTAAATGTACCCCCCTTCTTATGTATAATGTTGATTTTTAAACATATATACACTACTAGCACATTCACAATCAGCTGATATTCTGTTCCATTCTTTTACTGTTCTTTGTGAAAATGAGATTTTTCTAATATCTGGTCTACACTGCTTCTTTGCTAATGTAACTAAATGTCCTCTAGTCCTTCTCTCTTCCTTAACTGAGTAAAAATATTTCTGTGACTATATTCATACCCATTTAATATTTTAAACACGTTTATCTGATTCACTCTCAATCTCCTGGTTTCTAATGCTAGTTTTTTTGGTATCATTTTGGTTGCTCTCCTTTGTACTCTTTCTAGCATATCAATATCCTTCTTGCGATATGGCCTCCATGCTTGTATACAATATTATAAATGAGGCCTAACTATATTAACTATATACCGTACAACGGTATTATTAATTATTTTCCCTTTCGCCTAATTAATATAAGAATTTGGTTTTTCTTCGCTGCTGCATTTCCACACTGCGCTGATACCTTCATATCAGCACTAATAGTTAACCCTAAGTCCTTTTCCTTTACGGTAGTATTTAGTAGAGTACCACCCATTATATATTGTGCGTCTTCATTCCCATGTCCTTTGTGGAGGCACCTACACTTCCCAAAATTAAACAGCATTTAACACTTCTCAGACCACTCGGTTAACTTTTTCAGATCATCAAGTAAATGCTGTCTATCTGCATAATCTTTAATTTTTCTAGACACTTTTGTATCGTCCGCAAACATCAACATCTTGATTGTTATATCATCATCCAAATCAGTGATATATATTAAAAATAAAATAGGTCCCAATATTGATCCCTGTGGTACTCCACTCAAAACCGATTTCCAGTTTGAAACCTTCCCATCAACTACTACACTTTGTCTTCCATAAATAAGCCATTTTTCTATCTAGTTCACCTATGCCATGGGCCTTTAGTTTAAGTAGTAAAAGCACATTATATCAACTTTTGTTGTTTTCCATTTAAATTCTCTATATCGGCTCATTCATCAACCCTCTCCACCTCTAACACACATATTCACTTCTCTATATCAGCTCCTTCAACAACTCTCTCCACCTCTAACACACATATTTACTTCTCTATATCAGCTCCTTCAACAACTCTCTCCACCTCTAACACACACCTTCACTTCTCTATATCAGCTCCTTCAACAACTCTCTCCACCTCTAACACACACCTTCACTTCTCTATATCGGGTCCTTTCAACAACCTCTCCACCTTAACACACACTCACTTCTCTTATCGCTCCTTCATCAAAAAAACTCCACCTCTAACACAACCTTCACTTCTCTATATCGGCTCCCTTTATCAAACCTCTCCACCTCTAAC
>JAODUO010003435.1:0-13524 GCA_025642075.2 Ridgeia piscesae
AATGCGGGGAAACTCCTGCCAGTTCCCAGGAATTGTGTTGGATGGTTCTACGCGTCGGCGGATACCTTTCCCTCTCCGTGTTCGTGTTTCGGGCTTCAAGCTATCTGCGATATATTCATCCCATACAATATCTAGTCTGTTCACGTGTTGCAGTTGCGATGTGATGTACGGCAGGAACACTTGGGTCGCGTAATCGGAAAATGTCTTTGCAAAACCCGGTCGAAGCGTGTTAACGATTGCAGCCCCACCAAGCAGGATGACTTGTACGACAGGAGTGGGGGAAAGGTCTTGTATAGGAACGAGATCTTCCAAGCAACCGACCAGATCAGACTTTGTTCCTGTCCGCAGTTTCCCCATTTGTGATGAAGCAGGTGGATACGCTTGATTTTCGTGTTGAAAGAACTTATCGAGGTCACCACTCCGTATTTGCGACGCTATGTACAACCTGGAGAACAGAGAACAGTCATTCTTGAGTGATGACCGCTGTAGTTGTGCTCTTGATTTCGTTCGCACTGGTGGCCGGCTGAACAGTTGTAGGTTATTTCTCTTGATTGGATCTGTAATGGGCTTTGTTTGGTTGACAAGGCGCTCGTTGACGTAGGTGTCATACTGCTCTTGTCCGAGAGATTTGATCTGACGCAACGTGTCAATCACAGCTGGATCTGCAAGGTCTCTGCTATCCAGTACAAGCAAATCCTTGCTGTTCTCAGCGAATGGGTTTCCCATCTCTTCTATTACATCATTTAATGACTAAATATATCGTCCGAATGTCATCTGTGCATGTTTCGTCTGCTCGTGATGCCGGAAATCTGTTTTCTTTCTCTTCTTGGTTGAAACCTCAAATTCTCCAATCAGACGTGCCATTTCAGGGCCAGACACCATCCAACGCCGCAGTGCTGCAGGGTTCTTAGTCAGACCCACAGCCCCACCATCGCCCTTCACAGAGGCATTATTCTGTTCATGAACCTGATCAATCGCAATACCAGAGAACACGTGTGTTGTTTTCTTGATGCATTGCGTAAAGTCTCTCTAACTGGAGGCATGCCGCAGAAGAAACATGTTTTGGTGGAAGGAGGTGCTTCTTCTATAGACCGACGGGTGAACTTCTTGGAAGCAACTGTATTGTTCTCAATGCGAGATTTCCTCTTCTCTGCTCGCTCAAGTTTTGTCTTGTTGAATTGTAATCGACAAGAGTCGTGCCATTTGGCTTGGTGCTGTCGGAAGGTTGCCTCAAGGCCCACACCATCA
Organism: Ridgeia piscesae; assembly: GCA_025642075.2. Taxonomy (NCBI): domain Eukaryota; kingdom Metazoa; phylum Annelida; class Polychaeta; order Sabellida; family Siboglinidae; genus Ridgeia; species Ridgeia piscesae. Next base: position 1,249 of record JAODUO010003435.1, read on the forward strand.
TCTAACCTTGATAGGTTGATTGTCATAGGCAAACAACCAACCTTGTGGAAACCCTTAATATTGTCAGCGATAATATTGTAACCAACCCTCTCTGCGTCACGTTTTGAAGAAGCAGGACAGCGAAGCACACCCGGTGTGTCCTCCTGACACAGAACGCATTTGTTCCAGTTTGTCGTCAGACATAGTACATTGGATGTTCCAGGCGGATCCACAACTTTATATACCTTAGCCATTCGGATATTATGGCAGTTACGCTCTTCTTGTGAAAATAGGGTATAGAAGGATGTCATAACTCTACTGTTTACCTGCATTACATTAAAAAGATACCTACATGTTCTATGATTTGTACATTCCGCATTTATATCATCTAACATAATATATATTCAAAAACGAAGCGCGGTTTCCTTTCTTTTGGTCATGTGACATCCTCGCAACCACATGATCAGCTGCTAAACCGCCTACCGATTGAAAAAACATAATATTAATATGTGCTACCACCTATCATAATTATTGAAACTAATAGGAACACATTTAAAGGGGGGACGTTGTCGTTCCAACGGCCGTCATTTTATAAAAATGGTGGGTACGAAGGTCGATGAAGGTCAAATGCAAAAATATTCAAATCATTCACATCGGCTGTCCACATACGTTTCTTCTGATAACAACATTATCGCCCAAGTAACGTAGTTCATGAGATATGGGAACATTAGTTTTGGCGGCCGCCATCTTTAAAAATGGCGGATTTGAATGTCGTAGAAGGTCAAATGTAAATATTTGAAATCATCCCAAATTGAGTTTTGGTTCCAAAACATCTAATTGCAAAATTTTTTTAATGAAAAAATTGGTTTTTGGGGCCATCTTTAAAATTGCCACCCCCTTTCCCAAAAAATCTGAGAGGGCCCCTATACCCAAATATTTTTATAATTATGTATTTGGGGTGCCAAATGTCATGCTTGTATCATAAAACGACAATTCGACCATATTTTGTCAATATCGGCTGATAATAGGTTTCCTGAAAACAGTGCCCAAAAAGCTCAAGGCCAAGCAGTTGCGGGTAACTTACTCGAGCTGTCATCAGGTGCAATTTATCGATGACGATGTCGGACACATCATGCACCCATCCGTGCACAAAGTAATTGTAGGAATCCAGAGATTTGTAGCTCCTCATTTCGGTCATGGTGTAGTGGCTTAGCGAGTAAACTAGGTAGTTCACGACGTCAAAATAGTCGAGTTCTGGCCATCGCGACTTGTCATTCGACCAGTCTTTACTCGCAATTTCATACGGATCTCTTCCGCCGACAAGTCCTATCTTGTGCAAATACCTTTTTTTTGCCCCCCCCAAAAGAACCTTAAGGTTTAGGGGTTAATTTGGAAGAAAAGCCTCCCACGGGGGTAAAAAAAAATTTATCGGGGCAAACAAAAGGGTAATTTTAAAAAATGTTTCCCCAAAAACCATAAAATGGAAACCTGTGTCCCTTTCAGGGGCATAAAAAACCCCCCTAAGGGGGAAAAACCCATACAAATGGATTTTTGGGGGCAAATTTTGGAAAGGGAATTTTAAGAACTATGTCCGTACCATAAAAAAACCTTAAAAGGGATCCCTCTTGAAAATTTTTAAAAGGGGTAGTTTAAAGAAACATGCCCACAAACAGGGAGAAACTAAAAATGGATACCTGTGGGCACACCAAAATGATTTTTGAAGAAACATGTCCGTATCCACAAGGGATAAACCATAAAAGTGATGTATGGGTGCACAGTTCCCCGCAGTGGTAATTTAAAAAACATGATTAATGCCAAAAGCCCCAAAAATATGATCCCTCATTTTGTAATTTACAAAGTTATTTTGATTAACATGTCCTTTTCCCACACTGGCTAGAAACCCTATAAATATTCTAACTGTAATGCACAGATCTTCACAAAGTTGTCTTTTTAATGCAATGCTGTTTTTGTGAATTTCAGTTTTTTTCTCATTCACAAAACCCGTGACAGATCTGGGTTAAAAATATTCAAATCTTACTTGAATTATTTTTATAACCAGTTGTATTTTTATTTATTTAAAACCCCTATATGATGTAAAGTAAAATGATTAAACAAATGACAAGATTGTTTAGGTATCTATAAAGTAAATACCATGTGATATAGAAAGAAAATGCAAATTATTATAACGAAGGGGGGGAAAACTCGCCCAAAATTTTTATTCATGATTTTAAAATAAAAAATAATAATGAAAAAACTATTTCATAAAATTTGAATTTCACAAACATTACTTATAGGTTTTTAAAGCCTTCACCATTCTTTCAAAAACCCTTGCGTTCAATCAGGTAAATTCAGGCGTGAAAGGGCCAAAAGAGAGGCTTTCATTCAGGTCAATGTTTCACTGTAACCCGTGATGTTTTTTGACAGTAATGAAATTTTAAAATGTATTAATCAAATGACCATTCGTCATTGTCTATACTTCACTCTGTAATCGTGACGCTATATTGTATAAATACTAAAAAAAAACTGTAATAAAAAAATGAAAATTAAATTTTTTTACGTTTTCTGGTAATCTTAAAAAATAATACGGGAAAATGAATATCGTGATGCAGATTTTTGTTGTGTTATGGGGTAAAAAGGGATTAAAAAGGCTTTTGAAATTTAAAATTAAAGAATTACAGAAATAAATATGTTGACACTTGAGTTTAAATTTAAAAATTTATAATACAATTAAAAGAACAACAGAACTTTCTTTCGTTTTTTTTCCCAAATGGGAAAATTCCCTGTTTCAGTTTTTCGCACTGGGTTCCTAATATAGGGCATATAAACATACCCATCATTGTAGGCCATTAACTCCTGACGTACCAATGTAGGGCCTTCACACCAGCCGTACCATTGTTATTATAAGTCTCACAAATGTCCAGCTACTACCATAAGGCATTCATACTTGTTGTATCGTAGGGCATTTACACAAACCATACCATTGTGGGTTCCCCCCTATTTGTATTATATATATATATATATATATATATATATATATATATATATATATATTATATATATATATATATATATAAAAACCATATATATACGATATATATATATATATACGCATATATACAAATATATATATATAAAAAAAAAAAAACCCGGGAACAATCATGAGCGTGTTTAAACCATTCATACCATATTGCTTGGGAAAAGTTTTCCCTTTATATATTGGGACAAAATCATAAAAATTATAATTTATTATATCAGTGGCTTCGGAAACCAGATAGTGCAGGGGCCCGGGCCCCCAAAATAAATGAGATGCGCCCTACCGGAGGTATAACAAGCTGGGACCAGTCTCATTTTGACCACCTTATCTTAGTTTCTCAAAAATGATGTATTGCAGCAAACTTGTACAACATGTTTAATTAACCCCTTGTGTGCGGAAACATTGAAAATATGACATTTCCAGTTATTTGCTTACTTTAGAAATCAGCCCTGTTATTTTTTAAAATTTAAAGTTATATCAATGTATTTCATTGAAATGGACAATATATTTTAGGCAGTTTTATGCCAATAAGGGGATAAAGGGTCCAAAAATATACCCAAAATATGGCGGTTTGTTTTATTTTGACCAAAGTAGAGAAATTTTCTTGCCCCCACTACCAATACATGTTACAACAGCGTCAGACCTGACTTTATTCATCATCATGGAAGTGTCATTGCTGTTTTTCCAATTGTAATACTAACAACAAATAATTTAGTAAATTAAAATGGAAGTGATCGGACGAAACACAAGTAATCTGATGACCCCCCCTGATGCCGTAATTTTTACTGTTTTGAAATTTCGTTTGTTTTCCTTATAACACTGATTTGCACATACGCAACACATATTTCATAGGGCGTGTAAGTCTCGCGCAATATAAAATGCAAATCCCGTAAAAGACACATACGGCCTAAAATCGTATTTATTATCTGCACTACGTAAATCGGTATATATGTCTATGATAGTGAGGTAAACTCAATAGTAAAACGGACATTTAAGATAATAAAGGTATAACACAAGATAGTTAAGACCTAATTTTCATAGTATTCATCACTCGGAAGCTACAAATGTCATCCGTCGTTAGAATATTATTCTTGTGTCTAATCCCCAATTAGCTCCAGTCGCATGTATCGGGACCCACTTACAGGCCCTATTCATGGTTCCCGCAAACATTTTTTATGGTCAAGCGCATCGGTTGCTCGGGGATAAATATTACGCGGGCACTGTGGGTAGGGCTCCTCTTCCAACATCTAGAAAAACTAAACAACGTTACAGCGATTCTTTGTCGGGGGAGGCAAAAACAAGGTATTTGCACAAGATAGGACTTGTCGGCGGAAGAGATCCGTATGAAATTGCGAGTAAAGACTGGTCGAATGACAAGTCGCGATGGCCAGAACTCGACTATTTTGACATCGTGAACTACCTAGTTTACTCGCTAAGCCACTACACCATGACCGAAATGAGGAGCTACAAATCTCTGGATTCCTACAATTACTTTGTGCACGGATGGGTGCATGATGTGTCCGACATCGTCATCGATAAATTGCACCTGATGACAGCTCGAGTAAGTTACCCGCAACTGCTTGGCCTTGAGCTTTGATTAGCACCGACACTGTTTTCAGTGTATTAACCCAGGTAGTAGGTTTAGTCCTATTAATAATGATGGCGTTTGGCATGCCGTAGTCTGTGCTATTTATGATGTGTGCTGCGCTAGTAACCCTGACCTCATGCCATTTATTTTCAAAAGTATATAACAACCATGTAAACTTCACAACTTCACTCGGTTGACAGTGACAGCTGTCAATTGTTTTGACGTAAACTTTAGACCATATGCAAGTATTCTCGAATGCCACTGCAATCCTATAATTGATAAAGTAATAGTAAACTTAATAAACGTATAAAGGCAATCTTTGACTATAATAATAAGTGTAACATTGATGTATAAAATAACTTTTACTTTACATATTCTGTTTGTTGTCAATTTCAAATGGATCTTATTGTACTTAATTACTTACATGTCACGTACATGTATGATATTAATCAGTACATCAATGTCTTTCCAGGTTAACCACTCTTTACGATTGAGGGAAACTCCAAGTCGGCCATGGGTCATCACTGAACAAGATGGCAAGATCATTGCTGCTCACTGCAACTGCATGGCAGGTCTTGCCGAATCATGCAGTCATGTCGGCGCATTACTGTTTGCCATTGAAGCTGCTGTGAAGATACGGAATTCTGCTACAGTGACCCAGAGCAAAGCCTATTGGCTGATGCCTTCAGGTGTCAATAAAGTTGACTACCTGGAAGTGGATGACATAAACTTCACTTCACTGAAAACCAGGAAAAACAGCTGGACAGATGTTTTGCCACTGGACAAAATGTGCAGCCATCACCAAGCAGTCAGAAATTGACAGTCAATGCACCAGCGCCTACAACTCGTGAGCTAGACACCTTCTTCCAGCAACTTAGTGTGTCGGGATCAAGGCCAGCTATTCTTGCCTTGATTCCAGGGTATGCAGACGCCTTTGTTCCAAAATCCCTGTCAGAAGAGTACCCGATCATTCTCACTGATCTGGCAGATGAGGCATGTTTCAACATGGCCCATGAGGAACTGCTTCAGCACTGCCACTTTGTAGCCGACAGCTAGCAGTGTCACCGCAGCAAGCCGAAATTGTTGAACTGGCGACTCGGAAACAGTCGGCTGACAAGCAATGGTTCAGTTTCCGAAGTGGGCGTGTGACTGCTTCAAGACTAAAGCGAGTGTGTCATACTCAGTTGTCACAGCCCAGTGTCAGCCTTGTCAAGGACATTTGCTATCCTGGAAATCGTGCCTTCCACAGTAAGGCAACGCAGCGGGGATGCGATCATGAGCAGACAGCCCGGCAGCAGTACTGTGACCTCATGAATGACACACACGAGAATTTCGTCATTCGAGAGAGTGGTCTCACTCTTCACCCTGACATGCCTTTCTTTGGCGCAACACCTGATGGCATTGTGTCTTGTGACTGCTGTGGGGAGGGCTTTTTGAAGTAAAATGCCCCTTCTGCAAGCGAAGTTTGCATTTGACTGAAGCTGCAGATGATAGGAAGTTCTGTCTGAAAACTACAACTGATGGGACACTTTCTCTGAACGAAACGCATCAGTACTACTATCAGGTACAGATGCAGATAGCTGTCTGTCAAACAGACTACTGCGACTTTGTGGAGTGAACTGAACATGACATACACTTGGAAAGGATCGAGCCAAACCATAGGTTCTGGACACATGCAAGCAACATGGCCGCGCATTTCTTCCGAGAAACTGGTAGGGAAATATTTCTCACGCCCATCAAGTCTGCCAGCAGATGATTACACAACAACTGCAGCATCTGACAGTGTGGCACTATCTGCAGATGCACTACTGAAAGCAATCGAGTGCACTGCATCAGCATCTTCAGAGGAACTCGTGTGTGTCAGCGTCCACACAGTAAAGAGTATGGCTCTGTCATTGGGTGTGACATTGACAGCTGTCAATATGAATGGCAACATGATTAGTTAGTATTTACGTTGACGTTCTAACATTAATGTATTTGCATAGCAATAATGTTACAAACCACGGGTTCTAACAGAGAGGTGTATTTACCTTTTACAGTGATTTAACAAGATTTAACAAGATTGCCACCTAGAGATTCAACTCTAGATGGCAGGTGGACTAGGAAATCATTTGGCTTATCGATAGTCCAGCCTATCTATCTAAGTATACCCCGCCCGTCTTAAACGTTAAACATATAGGTGAATAAAAATATAAAAGTATTGCACATGATTATATAACAATATTGCATAGTGGCACATTCAGTCACAGCTGTTACATAGATGTATATTCATCTTAATCTAGTGTTACTATATCCTGGAGTACCTATTACAGTAATTCATATCAATTGATTTGCATGAAATAACAATATGATAGCATACTTCAATTTAACATCTTCATTTCAGACTTGTACATCATGTCCAGATGTCCATAATTTGTATAAACATTAAATGTATAGGTAAATAAAAATATAAAAGTATTGCACAGTATTATATAACAATATTGCACATTCAGTTAAAGCTGTTATCATATCTTGGAGTGCCACTTTAAATCACTGCTGGTATTTGCAGTCACCAGCTTAGTCTATTTATATCAAATGATTTTAATTACTGCTTTACTATGTTGTACATTGTTAATACTTGCGACTTGAATCAGAGACACATAAAAACATGATCTTTTGGTCTACAGTTTCATAACTATACCTGACCAGTATGCTGTTCACAATCTTGCATGAACCTATTCATGTGTGAGAGATTACAATAGACTGCATTTCGTATTTACATATTTAACACTTTGTGCTTCACTGACCACCATTGTTCACTAGACAAAAAAAATTAATCATCTAGTCAAAGGGAACCATTGGGTCGCAAATGTTGACAAGAGCACAGCAAACCGTGGCAATGATATTGATCAGGGAGCCTTCGTTTGATTCGGTGTTTAGGTAGTCTATGGGCAAGATTGCCTGCAGGATTGTGTACTTACTTCGGACAAGGCCAATCACACGTTCTACGTGGATCCTAACATTGGCCAACTTTCTGGTTGTTTCTACCTCTCTGGGGACAGTTGGCAACGGCCTTTAGTGAAGGCTGGCATTTTTACCTCGGCACACATTAATCCTACACTTGTCTCAATGTCAAAACCACGGTCTGCAAGAACCAAGTCCCCTGGTAATAGTTTGTCTAGCAAAGTGCAGTGGTCAGTGATGAACTTATCACTGGCCCTTCCACCCCAAGCACGTGACAGGAAAGACACAGTTCCCTTCTCGAAGTTTAATATTGTCTGTTAGCAGCCTCTGCATTTCAGCACGCATCTGCTGCAAAATAGAATCATCGTCAGGTTCGAGGTCAGGGGTCAACTGGGTCACTGCTGCAGCGACTGTGACTTCTTCTAATTCCAGAAGGGAAGAATTTTCAGTTGGGTCTGAATGGGCCTCAGTTACAGTAGGAACACGCTTCCTGTCATGCCTGGTCTTGCTGCGAGCATATCTTGGGGTAGTAGACGTAGTTGGTGGTGCATAGCCGAGCTTGAGAGACGGCATCCAGTCTGGGTTAGTAGTCTCGTACAATGCAGCTGGTTTCCCTGAGAAAATCAGTAGGTAGAATACAGGGTTCAATAACTAACTATGAAACATCAAGAGTATAATTGTTTCATGGAATTGACTGCAATTAAATTGGCAATGAACATCTTTGACAGCTGGATTTTTTTGTTTTCGGATTTCAAGATGTAAATTGTGCCTAGGCTATATATTTCATTGCATGCCTTATCAATTATTTAAAATCTTCAAAATAGGTAAACTGGAATACGACAATATTATATATATGGATTAACTCATATTCATGTGTAAGTAAATAACTAGGGTAAACAACGACACCAGCTGGTCTGTCACTGACACTGTGAGTCATGACCACTCACGTGTTCCTGTCATAATTAGTAATAGCAATAGGGCCTACTCTTCGCGATCTGTATTTCCACATGCAGTAACTTTACATATTATTTGTCATTGTATCGAAAAGGCAATATTTTTTACCTGAAATAAAGTGGTCTGAACATATTCTTGTATGTTTTGATGGCGTGAAGTCCTTCCGCTTTATTTGTGCAAGCCAGGCAGTTCGCCTCGCTGTTGTCAACTCGACAGTTCGTTCGCCTTGACAAGTAATTATTTTCGGAATAGAATGGAAAGACACCTTTTCGCCATTAGATCTGTTGCTACAGTTAAACACAGAACAAAAGTTCACCATCACATTTCCATGACAACAAATGCGAACGCTCCTGCGTAATGGCTAATGCGTATGCCGCGGTAAAGGCTGCGGTCATTCAACCGTTATGTTTGTCCACAGCAATGGCGGCGGTACCACGTGATCGCGGTGCAGTGACGTCATGTGAAACCTACGAATAATAACTTTCTAATATTAACTGATAGTCATAACATGAGGATGGCACAGATTACGATATGGATTGCTAGATGGCAGCATCGCTCAGTGTCCGCGTAACGTGTTACAGAAATGGCGCAGGTTTTTTGTCTCCCAAGCGACTGGCTGGATCACATGGTCTCGGAAAACGGGGTGTTTCTCGCTATACATACTAATTTTGTTTACCGTTGACATTGATATCGACCAATGAATGCCTTCAGAAGATGATCGGCGGGAAAAATGTATTACATTGCATTCGGCTGTGGATGAATAAGGTTGGTGAACTTTGCGTTGCGTTTATTTATAAAAATGTTAATAGAAATTAGCGTGTAACCTAAATTGGTTATGTGTAATCTACATCTGTAGCATCTTAGCTTTCATATGGTATGAACTATGTAAATCAATGCAGAACGCGAGGAAAACCCCTAGAACCCCTAGGCGGTATCAGGACAGTTTGGGGAGTTTTTCATGTCTGCACCTGCACCTGCGCTGTTCATAACTAACACGTGCGCTCGCGTCTTTACGAATTATTTGTTTTCTGCCGGGGGGGGGGGGTGTGTGTGGTGTGTGTGTGTGTGTGTGGTTTATATATTACTAAATTTTTTATTAAATTTTAAAACCCCCATTTCCCAGGCCCGGGTGGGCAGCACTTTTTGCCCGTACCTGCCGGGAAAATTTCGAGTTGTAAACGCCAGGGCAGCCTTAATTACCCCAGATTAGGGTAGATATGCTGATTGGTTTTCAGGCCGAATTTGAAATAACAAATTAAATAATTTTACCTTGTTATAAGATAATGAATTATAAAAAATATTCAAAATTAAACTGACGTTAACACAAAATAATTAAACATAATAATGTGTAGTTGTTTATAAAATCGGAATTACGGCAGTATTAGCCAGTATCCGTGAGGTGGCAGCATTATCTAGCCCACACGGATAACACTCAAACGCAGTTAAAATCACCAGACTGTCTTCTCGGCGTAGTTCCGCAGCCGGCCGACAGTCGGTTAAGCGAGACTAATCCGTCCAAAGATGCATAACATCAGTCCAAGTAGTCGTGCTCGTTATTATGTCCAGCCTACATCTTGTTGCACTAGCCACAAATAACTGCAGTCGTTGTTCTTTGAACTCGATTGATCCGATGGTTCTCTCACCCCTCCCTGTAATATTGTATTGCTAACAGATCTGGTTTTTATCTTGGATTTCGCGGTGCTAACTATAACGAGTGGATAAGTATTCACGCTGAACTATTATACGGCTTTATACGTACATACATCTCAACGGGTCGAATTTGACCAAAACTCAACATAGGTTGCCTGAAGATCTAGAACTGTATAACATTTAACGTCCGATAATTGTGAATAAAGTCACTGTAACGTAAGTTCGGCAGCCGCTTCAATAACTTGAATTGAATCCGACGTCTCTTCCCTTGCGACCGACGTTCAATATGAAAGCCTCTTCGAGTTCCAATCCGATAGCCGTATCGCGCGCGTCGTATAGTTTGCATGGCCTATAGTCCACATGTCGATGACACCGTGGCCGATTACTACAACAACATTGAAGCGATTTAATAATAAAGGTATCAATAACAAGCATCTATAGTCGACAAGGAATAAAACGAGAAAATAATTAAGAAAACTGACCTGCCGCGGATGCACTTCGCCTTCGTATACATCTTACGCCCTTCTCGTTGTGTCGTTGTTGGGCGGAAACCGCAATCACGTGACGAGTAATTGTGAGAATCCGCAGTTGCGCAAAGCGTAACTTCCTGCCAAAACAGTGACCTTTTGCGTATGCGCCAATTCTTATATTTCCTGTGCGTGGACGTTCGCGGGTGCGTTCGCGTATTTCTGTGTGTATTCGTGTTATTTTCAAACCTTAAGCTTTTACCATTGAAGGTGGACTTTTGGGACATTATCCGCCAGGGGAATACAGAAAACAAACTGAGAATGTACGTGCTTTTATGAGGGAGTGCGTGTGAATGTGCGCGCACGCAAGTATGTGCACGTGTACATTCGAATAAAAACGGGTTAACGGCAGAAAACACTTTTTTCTTTCGCCACAGGCGTCCATTACAACGTGGTCTTCAAGTCTTAGAAAATGGTTCAGAACGTGCCCAGAAATGCCCACTGCATATATAACATGCATTGACAAAAGTGCCGTAGAAAATTCATGAAATGAGAACACCATATTTTCCAAGAAACCACTTTCCTTCCTGTCACCCCTTAATTTCTGTTAAAACCAGAGAGTTGTTGGCCGTGATAATATTATCAATAAAAATTACATCTGTGTCACTAGACCGAAGAACCGCAGGGTCCTCGGACTTAGACTAGTTTGACAGCTGAAATACCGAACTGGCTGAACAAAAACGTAACTTCTAGTGACATAACACAACATAAGACATCACCTGTCCTCACAAACGTTCAAACAACCTGCATACTGCTGATGCGTTTGCGAACTCTTTCGTTAGGTAATTGGCTAATGACACTTTTATATCGCCATAACCTCTGTACCCACGAGCGACGTGGGCACAGAGCACACTTGATTTTCTCATCGGAGGCCATATTAACGTTTTATATATTATAAAGAAACTCTACCAGAGAAATGAAATGTTATGCTCAGCGCATTTCGTCAAAATCACATACCTCTAGTTCTTTTCAAATGTGCGTTGCCCGTCCACATTGACGAAATTTACCAAGTATTTCTGCATTCGTAGGGTCGAATATTAAAAGGTTTAAAATCGCTATGCAAAGTAAACATTACCTAGCATGCGTCATTACACTGCAGAAACATCGTAGCAATTAATCTATTGGTGTGTATGATTTATGTGTACCAATTTCACATCAAAATGGCTATTCACAATGATTAGTTACTCAATTCTTTGGGTAAGACTTTCACACGGGGCAGACAAGAAAGTCTAAATGTCTTCTGACCCATCGTCGTAGTCGGTCAATGGGGTGCGACCACATCACGGTGCCCGACAATTTTCTCGAATCTGGGGGAAACTTGGCTGTTAATCAAAGAATAGTATGTATGTATGTATGTATGTATGTATGTATGTATGTATGTATGTATGTATGTATGTATGTATGTATGTGTGTGTGTGTGTGTGTGTGTGTGTGTGTGTGTGTGTGTGTGTGTGTCGTGCGTGCGTGCGTGCGTGCGTGCGTGCGTGCGTGCGTGCATGCATGCATGCATGCATGCATGCATGTATGTATGTATGTATGTATGTATGCATGCATGCATGCATGCATGCATGCATGCATGTATGTATGTGTGTATTTATGTA
>JAODUO010003436.1:0-11231 GCA_025642075.2 Ridgeia piscesae
CAAAGGGAAACAGCGCAGAAGCAGGAGGGCGGGAACTTTCTTTTGAACGTAAATGTATTGTTAGCTTTAACCAAATCACTTCCGGTTTGTCTTGAGTTGAACAGAGTTCTGAGGCGAAGATAAGAAGACGGAAAAGAAACGAAGAGATGAAGAAACACGTCAGAAAGTATTAATTTTCACAGCGGACTGTAAAGGAATCTAACATATTATCTACTGACTGTGTATTGGGTGGTGGCTATAGCAACTTGAATATGTTTAAAAACACAAGGACGCAGTCATCAATAGGGCCCGATACACGATCACAAACAGCCGCACTGTCGATAAGGCGAAAGCTGTCACGTCCACTTGCATTCTCAGGGGCAATCTTATTTAATCTTGTTGAACCCGAGTTAAAATGTGTGAATTGTGTATTGAATCACTCATGTTCAAAGTATGCGTCTTAAATCAGGACCAAACATCCCTAGGTTGTTTATGAGTTTTTTTGGCGAAAGTATCTAACGATTTACGCTGACGAGCAATCTGATGTAAAACTACAAAACACTGTTCTTCGCCTTCGCCTTCGCCTTCGCCTTCGCCTTCGCCTTCCCCCCCCCCTTCGCCTTCGCCTTCGCCTTCGCCTTCGCCTTCGCCCCCCTTCGCCTTCGCCTTCGCCTTCGCCTTCGCCTTCGCTGGATATTGCCACTACAAACTACGTCACACGCGGATCAGTTGCACAGTCATCCACGGGTAGTTATTATTGGCAGGAAGCTCTCGAAATCAATTAGGCCTATATTTTGTCACAGTTTCCCCCGGAGGTGCATTGGAAAAGGCAAGTTAAAAACAAAAAAACAACCGTTTTATAAATGGTACGTGACACCCAGTTTACAAACATTATCATTACTTGTTGTTGCGTAGCCGAGCATCGGAACCGTGTTCGCTGGTGGTAAAGGTCCGAGTATTCAACGCGCATGCGCCTTGTTTAACTGTTTCCGGTACTCGGACGCGGAGCAGCAACCCGAGCCTGAGGCTAGTCGAGCATCAGAATCGTGTTTACTGGTGATAAAGATCCGAGCATTCAACGCGCACACGCGCGAAATGTTTGCTTATTTGCTATCTTTGTGTTCGGAACCATGTATGTTGATGATAAAAGTCCGAGCACTCAACGCATTTATTTTCGAACACGCAGTATCGGTGTCGCGCTTACATTTTTTCCCGGGGGTTAAAAACGTTCCGGTTGACGTTTCTGCGCATGCGCAATAAATGTAAAATCACCAATGTCCAGCGAAACAACAAAGCATTTTCGGTATAAATTTGCACGAGCAGTTCGTTAACTTACCTGTGATGTTACTGTGAAGAGTTTCTTAAAATGTCGTTCAACGCAATAAAATATTACGTTTTTATAAATCACCCCCGGGTTAGACTACTGTCACGTGATTTACGCTTGCTATCAAAATATGCCTCAAAAATTGTTTGCCTCGTGTTAATTTCGACAAATAATTTTTCTGAGAGGTTAATACATCCTAACGAACAATAAAATTTATACCATAAATGCTTTGTCTTTTCGCTGCACATTGACGATTTTACATATATCGCGCATGCGCAGAAACGTTCAAACCGGGAAAAAATTTAAACGCTACATCGGCTTCATCATGTCAGTACGGGCGCGTCGTTGTAGGGTTTAATAAGGATATTATACAAAGTCCATTAATAGACGAACGAAATGCTTAACCTATACTTAATAATGGTATGACTAAGAACTATATACAAAGCCCTTAATATTACCTATCATACAATGAAAACTTTAGCGAGACCTGGAAATGGGTACAATGTCATTTTGTAGACCCAAAATACAGGGATCTTGCATGGCGTATAGCCCACCAAATTTTACCAACACAAAGTTACTTGTACAAGTTTAACATTACTAGAAATTCGAAATGTTATCTATGTAAGCTGTCTACTGAATCACTAACACATTTGTTCTATGAGTGTTCCGTTTTACATGGCCTGTGGTCCTTCGTCGCATCCGTACTTTTAGATCTAACAGGTTGTCAAGTATAAATTTCTCTTAATGCTATTTTATTCAACATTTTTAAACCACACACTGTCTCTCATTATAACGATTTGTTAATGCTGTTAATCAATTTAGTAAAATTTTGTATTTGGACTTTGCGAAATCAAGCAAAACATGAATTTCTTAAGGTGACACATATATGTATAAAAACTATGTTTATACGCACTCTTCGTTTACGTATAAAAGCTGACTTTGCAAGGTTTGACACATCCACATTTTGTAAATATTGGTGTCGTAATAATCGCATTGCTTATGTTGAAGGTGAAGCTTTACATATACCTTTACGTCTACATCCACCTTGAATTATCCTCTCGGAAATACATATGACCGGTTTGTAAGTATTCCGGGGCCGTACAGAATGACATACCTTCTCTTCCCTTCCCTCTGATGGTGGAGGGCTAGAAGTATTCGTAGACAACATCTAAATTGTCAAAATTCATATTATAATAATATCACTACTTAATGCCTATTCAAAATTTTCTGTCAAAAAAGTTTACTGCACAGTTAAATAGTTGTTGAAATGTCTGTCTAAAATCACTGTGCATTTTAATAATTACTCTATTTAGTAACTGTATTTTGAATATAATATAATATCTAGTTTCTTAATAGAATGTCAAAAATCACTGTGCATTTTAATAAGTATTACATATGGTAACTGCATTTTGAATGTAATATATAATATATCAATAGTAGTAATATATAAAACATGGTTGATATGTACTGTATAAATATTTACTGTGATATATTTATGATTGAGAACTAATTGTCATATATAAGAGAAAGCATTTTAAAGTAGTTGCTAATATAATTGTTTGTTTTATGAACGTGTTGTTATAATTATACTAGGCGAAAGCCAAGTTCTCAATTGTTGTTAAAAACCTGAATTAATATATGGAATAATATTTATATGGATTGGAAAATGTAATTAACTTAACTCGTCAAGGTAAAATAATTTTAAAAAGTCAAACTATTGTTCATGTGAGTTATACAAGTGTTCTAGCGACGGTGAAGTCTGGACTTCGAGCGACGGATGAGAGCGGCCCTCTACATCGCCGAAGGTTTCCGTGGCGATTTGAACATTTACATCGTTCCCGCTCGGCGGCAAGTTCGCATAAATAAACGCTGGTCGCCGCTGGCCGAAAACCGTTACATCTACAAAGCGGCGCGGGCGAACTTGCCGCATCATCATTTTATAACATTGTTGCAAGAACCGGTCGCGGTTTTCGACGCTGATTTATAAAAACGCTAACCTGGATTCGGAAGACGGAAAGCACTGTGTTAGACATTGTAAACATTGACATTTATTATATACATTAAATAACATGGACATTATTAAATTACATGGACATTATTAAATTACATGGACATTCTAGTATTGTAGATATATGTGGACACTTGATGGTATTAATTTATGTTATTAATGCATAGTATTTGTTGTTTACGTACAATTAATAATATTTGGTCTTTGTCTTTCTATATTATGTATATTAATTTACGTTATTAGTGCATAATATTTGTTGTTTACGTGCACCTTATAGAATTTAGGCTTCATATTTCTAAGTTGTTTATATTAATTTATGTTATTAGTACATACTATTTGTTGTTTACGTACATTTTTAATATTTTGACTTAGTCTTTCTATATTGTTCAAATATTTTCATTTTATACATCTACATGTATGCGTTCGTGGGTATGAGCTAGTGAGTTTACATATATGATCACACAAATGTGACGATGGGTGTGAGCTAGTGTGAATACCTTTTAACGGATGTGTATAATTAGATGTACATATTTAATCAATTTCTTGCACAGTAAGACTTATCCATTATTTTCTGTCTATATTTGCATATATAAGTTGACATATACAGTCTCTTGCCATCGTGATGGGACAAGGTTAGGTGAACGCTGTTAGGTTATCCACACCTACGCACATCACTGTCACAATATTTACACTGGACTTGATAATTGATCTCTATAGTGAGATTATACACAGTCATTTTAATCAGTTTCATGTCATTGTGTTTGGGCATGTGTGGCGGAACCCCCTTTGGGGGTTCTGTACACACATGCGCTTCACTTTGCCACTGGCGCGGCGTAAAAGCCCGTAAGCTACAAATATCACCATCGTAGTCAACATCACAGTCACCAGTTACAAGATTGAAGAAATATATACATTTATTAATTAATGCAACTTTAGAATTTTTTTGATGTAAGATATGCTGTGCTGGGAGTTCGTGCAGAGATATTTCAAAATTATAGTAAGACACTATTCAAAAACAATTGTTTACAGCAGATATATGTCACATCGATAGGTGAAATGAATCTGGTAATTTTTTTTAAATTCTGAGCAATAGGTTGAATATAGTAATATAATGAAAGTAACACGCTTCAATGAATACGGTAACATTTTATAAATGTGTCAAGCAATAGCTTGTGTATATATAATGTAGTTATATTATGATAATAATATACTAATAATGTTTTATGGTATTATTGTACACCTTTTCTACTGTATATATAACCCTGTACTTTAATGCGAATAAAATATTGAAAGAAAAAAAAAACAGCTCGGTAACAGCTCAAATTGAGAAGCCAACACAAAAAGGCTGCGAAAAAGCAAGACGGACGTCTTTACCGTCGGACTGTTTCGCTACATCGCGTCGTTTGTCGACTACCGGGCCAACTACGGCATCAAGTTGATCAACCATCGTCTCGACTACCGCACCGAGCCTATCTCAGCATTTGACTACCGGACCGGACCAATCACGCTCACGGCGTCGCTCACAGCCATCACCAGCGACTGCTACCGTATCGTCTACCGATCATATCGTGGCATGGTTAATACTAACTATCGTGCCACCTTCGGACCTCAAAGCGCTACAATCTCATCGCGTCGAATTCGCTGCTACCGGCAACACTCGCTGCCACAATAGCGACCGGCCATATCGCTGCCACGACTACTACCAGCGACACATCGCCGCCACCGCTACGGACAACGCCACGAGTGGCACGACCACTACCGGCAACGCTTCGCCGCCACCGCTATCGGTAAGCCGCCACCGCTTCCGGCAACACCACGACCACTACCAGCAACGCTTCGCCGCCACCGCTATCGGTAACACGTCGCCGCCACCGCTTCCGGCAACACCACGACCACTATCGGCAACGCTTCGCCGCCATCGCCATCGGTAACACGTCGCCGCCATCGCTTCCGGCAACATCACGACCGCTACAGGCAACGCTTCGCCGCCATCGCTACCGATAACACGTCGCCGCTACCGCTTCCTGCAACACCACGACCACTACCGGCAACGCTTCGCCGCCATCGCCATCGGTAACACGTCGCCGCCATCGCTTCCGGCAACATCACGACCGCTACAGGCAACGCTTCGCCGCCATCGCTACCGATAACACGTCGCCGCTACCGCTTCCGGCAACATCACGACCACTACCGGCAACGCTTCGCCGTCATCGCTATCGATAACACGTCACCGCTACCGCTTCCGGCAACACATCTTCAGTCGCTGAAGTCTGGTATAGCTTCCGCCCCGTACGTCCTGTCCGTGTCTTGTCTCTTTCTCTGTGGGCCACTACGACGTATTAGTGTCAACGCCCGATTATATGTTCAGTGTTGTTTAGTTTTGTGACGAGGTGTTTGCTACGGGGGACCGTTGCAATCGCCGGATGAGATACAGGTCCAATCACTGAGTGTCCTGAAAAAGGTCGCACTGTTGATTGGATTGGCCTGATGTGTATCCAGACCTGGTGCTTGTGGTGGTTTGTGGACGGGACAAATGTTGCTTGTCTGTTCGACTTACGTGTCTGTTATGTGTATGTACTGTGTTTTGTTCGATTTGCGGAGGAAGCTGAAAGTCACCAAATCGTCCGAGAGAAAGCTCCGAAGAGATAATACGTCATTCACAACCGAGCTCTCGTTATTACGGACGAATAAAAATAAAATACGGAACGATGAACTGTACAAAAACAAACAGCGAACATTACCATGATTATGAATATTCGTTCCATCAATAAAACTGTGACAAACTATAAAATAACGCCTATGTTGTATTTATAGTTAAGTTTGTCTCGGTGAGCTCAATCGCGAGTTCCACACATGGCCTTGTACGTCGACTGTCATCAGACTACGTTCTTAAGTTCACACAAATACACCGTCACAACACTTATACTGAGAATGACACTTCAAACAGCGACTCATTTCATCTCCAAAGTGCCCGACGTCTACGTTTGTGACGTCATAGTTTTACGTCTACCTGCCACGTGATGTACTCATCAATCACGACATCACGTGATTAGTAGACGCAAAACTATGACATCACACACCAAAACTTCGGGAACCACATATGTTTAGCGAGTGTCATTCACAATTCTAACGTACGCATGCACGCAAGTTCAGGACAACTCAACAACATTTGGCGCCACATGTGTTACTGTTATATGTAGGAGGATCTCGGGGCTGCGTGGCACGTGTCGCTTTAGAATTTAATTTGCCCGCGTTATGCTTGCGTTAGCGTGGCGTATCCCGAAACCAGATTTAACTTTTCCATATGCGGCCATCATAACGTTTCCTTCATACCCTACGGACGGACGGACGGACGGACGGACGGACGGACGGACGGACGGACGGACGGACAGACAGACAACTTAGACAGACAGACAGACAGACAGACAGACAGACAGACGAGCAGACAGACGAACAGACAGACAGACAGACAGACAGACAGACAGACAGACAGACAGACAGACAGACAGACAGACAGACAGACGAACAGACGAACAGACAGACAGACAGACAGACAGACGGACAGACGAACAGACAGACAGACGAAGGACTAACGAACAGACAGACAGACAGACGGACGGACGAGCAGACAGACAGACAGACAGACGAACAGACGAACAGACAGACAGACAGACAGACAGACGAACAGACAGACAGACAGACAGGCAGACAGACAGACGGACGGACGAGGACAGACAGACAGACAGACAGACAGACGAACGAACAGACAGACGAACGAACAGACAGACAGACGAGACAGACAGACAGACAGACAGACAGACGAACAGACAACGAACAGACAGACAGACAGACAGACAGACAGACAGACAGACAGACAGACAGACAGACGAACCAGACGAACAGACGAACAGACAGACAGACAGACAGACAGACAGACAGACAGACAGACAGACAGACAGACAGACAGACGAACAGACAGACAGACAGACAGACAGACAGACAGACGAACAGACAGACGAACAGACAGACGGACGGGCAGACAGACGAACAGACAGACGGACGGACGGATGAGACAGACAGACAGACAGACAGACAGACAGACAGACGGACGGACGGACGGACGGACGGACGGACGGACGGACGGACGGACGGACGGACGGACGGACGGACGGACGGACGGACGGACGGACGGACGGACGGACGGACGGACGGACGGACGGACGGACGGACGGACGGACGGACGGACGGACGGACTTGTTCAAAATGCAAACAGTGGAATGTAGTTGTTAGCTTGAGACCAAATCACTTCCGGTTTGTCTTGAGTTGAACAGAGTTCTGAGGCGAAGATAAGAAGACGGAAAAGAAACGAAGAGATGAAGAAACACGTCAGAAAGTATTAATTTTCACAGCGGACTGTAAAGGAATCTAACATATTATCTACTGACTGTGTATTGGGTGGTGGCTATAGCAACTTGAATATGTTTGAAAACACAAGGACGCAGTCATCAATAGGGCCCGATACACGATCACAAACAGCCGCACTGTCGATAAGGCGAAAGCTGTCACGTCCACTTGCATTCTCAGGGGCAATCTTATTTAATCTTGTTGAACCCGAGTTAAAATGTGTGAATTGTGTATTGAATCACTCATGTTCAAAGTATGCGTCTTAAATCAGGACCAAACATCCCTAGGTTGTTTATGAGTTTTTTTGGCGAAAGTATCTAACGATTTACGCTGACGAGCAATCTGATGTAAAACTACAAAACACTGTTCTTTGCCTTCGCCTTCGCCTTCGCCTTCGCCTTCGCCTTCGCCTTCGCCTTCGCCTTCGCCTTCGCCTTCGCCTTCGCCTTCGCCTTCGCCTTCGCCTTCGCCTTCGCCTTCGCCTTCGCCTTCGCCTTCGCCTTCGCCTTCGCCTTCGCCTTCGCCTTCGCCTTCGCCTTCTACCTTCGCCTTCTACTTCGCCTTCGCCTTCGCCTTCGCCTTCGCCTTCGCCTTCGCCTTCGCCTTCGCCTTCGCCTTCGCCTTCGCCTTCGCCTTCGCCTTCGCCTTCGCCTTCGCCTACGCCTACGCCTTCGCCTTCGCCTTCGCCTTCGCCTTCGCCTTCGCCTTCGCCTTCGCCTTCGCCTTCGCCTTCGCCTTCGCCTTCGCCTTCGCCTTCGCCTTCGCCTTCGCCTTCGCCTTCGCCTTCGCCTTCGCGACCTCAAAGCGCTAACACAATGACATGAAACTGATTAAAATGACTGTGTATAATCTCACTATAGAGATCAATTATCAAGTCCAGTGTAAATATTGTGACAGTGATGTGCGTAGGTGTGGATAACCTAACAGCGTTCACCTAACCTTGTCCCATCACGATGGCAAGAGACTGTATATGTCAACTTATATATGCAAATATAGACAGAAAATAATGGATTAGTCTTACTGTGCAAGAAATTGATTAAAGATGTACATCTAATTATACACATCCGTTAAAAGGTATTCACACTAGCTCACACACATCGTCACATTTGTGTGATCATATATGTAAACTCACTAGCTCATACCCACGAACGCATACATGTAGATGTATAAAATGAAATTATTTAAACAATATAGAAAGACTAAGTCAAAATATTTTGGGTCCCAAAATATTTTGACTTAGTCTTTCTATATTGTTTAAATAATTTCATTTTATACATCTACATGTATGCGTTCGTGGGTATGAGCTAGTGAGTTTACATATATGATCACACAAATGTGACGATGTGTGTGAGCTAGTGTGAATACCTTTTAACGGATGTGTATAATTAGATGTACATCTTTAATCAATTTCTTGCACAGTAAGACTAATCCATTATTTTCTGTCTATATTTGCATATATAAGTTGACATATACAGTCTCTTGCCATCGTGATGGGACAAGGTTAGGTGAACGCTGTTAGGTTATCCACACCTACGCACATCACTGTCACAATATTTACACTGGACTTGATAATTGATCTCTATAGTGAGATTATACACAGTCATTTTAATCAGTTTCATGTCATTGTGTTTGGGCATGTGTGGCGGAACCCCCTTTGGGGGTTCTGTACACACATGCGCTTCACTTTGCCACTGGCGCGGCGTAAAAGCCCACATCACATCAACATCACAGTCACCAGTTACAAGATTGAAGAAATATATACATTTATTAATTAATGCAACTTTAGAATTTTTTTGATGTAAGATATGCTGTGCTGGGAGTTCGTGCAGAGATATTTCAAAATTATAGTAAGACACTATTCAAAAACAATTGTTTACAGCAGATATATGTCACATCGATAGGTGAAATGAATCTGGTAATTTTTTTTAAATTCTGAGCAATAGGTTGAATATAGTAATATAATGAAAGTAACACGCTTCAATGAATACGGTAACATTTTATAAATGTGTCAAGCAATAGCTTGTGTATATATAATGTAGTTATATTATGATAATAATATACTAATAATGTTTTATGGTATTATTGTACACCTTTTCTACTGTATATATAACCCTGTACTTTAATGCGAATAAAATATTGAAAGAAAAAAAACCCGCTCGGTAACAGCTCAAATTGAGAAGCCAACACAAAAAGGCTGCGAAAAAGCAAGACGGACGTCTTTACCGTCGGACTGTTTCGCTACATCGCGTCGTTTGTCGACTACCGGGCCAACTACGGCATCAAGTTGATCAACCATCGTCTCGACTACCGCACCGAGCCTATCTCAGCATTTGACTACCGGACCGGACCAATCACGCTCACGGCGTCGCTCACAGCCATCCCAGCGACTGCTACCCTATCGTCTACCGATCATATCTGGCATGGTTAATACTAACTATCGTGCCACCTTCGGACCTCAAAGCGCTACAATCTCATCGCGTCGAATTCGCTGCTACCGGCAACACTCGCTGCCACAATAGCGACCGGCCATATCGCTGCCACGACTACTACCAGCGACACATCGCCGCCACCGCTACGGACAACGCCACGAGTGGCACGACCACTACCGGCAACGCTTCGCCGCCACCGCTATCGGTAAGCCGCCACCGCTTCCGGCAACACCACGACCACTACCAGCAACGCTTCGCCGCCACCGCTATCGGTAACACGTCACCGCCACCGCTTCCGGCAACACCACGACCACTATCGGCAACGCTTCGCCGCCATCGCCATCGGTAACACGTCGCCGCCATCGCTTCCGGCAACATCACGACCGCTACAGGCAACGCTTCGCCGCCATCGCTACCGATAACACGTCGCCGCTACCGCTTCCTGCAACACCACGACCACTACCGGCAACGCTTCGCCGCCATCGCCATCGGTAACACGTCGCCGCCATCGCTTCCGGCAACATCACGACCGCTAAAACCCCCCCCGGCAACCCCTTCCGGCCCCCCCCCCCCCATCGCTACGATAACACGTCGCCGCTACCGCTTCCGGCAACATCACGACCACTACCGGCAACGCTTCGCCGTCATCGCTATCGATAACACGTCACCGCTACCGCTTCCGGCAACACATCTTCAGTCGCTGAAGTCTGGTATAGCTTCCGCCCCGTACGTCCTGTCCGTGTCTTGTCTCTTTCTCTGTGGGCCACTACGACGTATTAGTGTCAACGCCCGATTATATGTTCAGTGTTGTTTAGTTTTGTGACGAGGTGTTTGCTACGGGGGACCGTTGCAATCGCCGGATGAGATACAGGTCCAATCACTGAGTGTCCTGAAAAAGGTCGCACTGTTGATTGGATTGGCCTGATGTGTATCCAGACCTGGTGCTTGTGGTGGTTTGTGGACGGGACAAATGTTGCTTGTCTGTTCGATTACGTGTCTGTTATGTGTATGTACTGTGTTTTGTTCGATTTGCGGAGGAAGCTGAAAGTCACCAAATCGTCCGAGAGAAAGCTCCGAAGAGATAATA
>JAODUO010003437.1:0-10906 GCA_025642075.2 Ridgeia piscesae
CAAAAACCCCGGTTAAAGGGGCTTTCGGGGGGGGAACCCTTTGGGGAGGGAAAAAGCCCCAGGGGGGGATAAAAAGGGGAAAGGGGGGGGGGGTTTGGGTTTTTTTAAAAAAAAAAAAGGGGCCTTAAACCAAAAAAGGGAGGCAGAAACCCCCCTTTTAAAATCTTTAAAGAAAAAGGGTTTGGGAAATTTTGGGCCCCCCGGGATAGCCAAAAAAAGGGATTTTGGGGGGGCCCAAGGGTTTTTAGGGGGGCCCAGAGGGGTCCCCGGATTGACCGGGCCCAAAACCCGTTTTTTCCCCCCCCTGCCCCGGGTGAGGGGTGCGGCCGGGGAGGGCCCGGGGGTTTTTAAAAGGGGGGGGGGGGGTTGGTGGAGGGTTTGTGGGGGGAACCCCCCGGGGGGGGCCCCGGGGAAAATGTGGGAAAAGGGGGTTTTTTGGGGGGGGGGTTGGGGGGGGAAGTGGGGGGGGAAAAAAAGGGGGGGGGGGGAAAAAAAGGGGGGGGGAAAGGGGGGAAAAAAATTAGGGGGGGGAAAAGAGGGGGGTTAAGGGGGGGAAAAAAAAAGGGGGGGGATTTTGGGAAAAGCCCCTTTTTTTTGGGGGGAAAGGGTTGCAAAAAATTTTTAAAAGGCCCCGCCCGTTGGTTTCCCCGGGGGGTTTTTTTCAAAATTTGGGGAATTTACCCCAAAAGGAACCCCTGGGGGCCCCAAAAAAAAAAAACTTTGGGGGTTTTAAACCCCCCCTTTTCCCCCTTTAAAAAAACCCCCCCCTTTTTCCCTTTTTTTTAACCGGGTTAAGGGGGCTTTTTTTTGCCCGGGTTTTTTCCCCCAAACCCGGGGGGGGGTTCGTTTTTTTCCAAAATGTCGGGGGTTTTTTGGGGACTTTTTGGGGGGGAATCGGCCCCGGGGGGGGGTTTTGACCAGCCCAAAAAAAGAAACCTTTTTTGTTTTGTGGGCCCTTCGGGAGGGAAAAAAAGGGGTTTGGTTTTTCTTTGGGGGGTTTTTCCGGGTTTTTTTAAAATTTTTTTTTGGGTTTTTTTTTGGGTTTTTTTTTTGTTTTTGGGTTTTTTTGGGGGGTTATTTAAAATTTTTTAAAAAAAATTTTTTTTTTTTTGAAAAACCAAACGGGAAAGTTTCCCCCGTTTTACCAAAAAAACTGTTTTTTGGGCCCTTTTAAAAAGAAAAGGGGGCCCGGGGGGGGGAAGGGGGTAAAATTTTAAAAAACCGGGGACCCTTTTGGGGAAAAAAACCCCAAACCGGGAACCTTTGCCAGGTTTTTTGGGGGCCCCCGGGGGTTTGATAAACCCCGGCCACCCCCCCCAAGGGCCCCAAAGGGGCCTTTGGGGGGAAAATTTTAAAGGTTTTTCCCGGGGGCCCCGAGCCCCTTTTTTGGCCTTTTGGGGGAACCCCACCGGGGCCCCCCTTTCCCAGGGGAACCGGGTTTTTAAACACTTTTTTTAAAATTTCCAACCCCCAAAACCCCTTTTTTAATTTTTCCCAAAATCCCCCTTTTAAACCCCCCAAAAACTTCCCCCTTTTTTTTCCCAAACCCGCCCCCCTTTAAACCCCCCCTTTAACCCTTCCCCCCAAAAAATTTCCCCCCTTTAAAAACCCCCCAAAAACTTTAAAAACTCCCCCCCTATTTTCCCCCCCCCTTCCCCCTCCCCTTCCCCCCCTCCCCCAAACCCTCACTTTTTTAAAAAAAAAATTTTCAAAACCCCTTCCCACCCCCCCTTTCCCCCCTCCCCCCCTTTTTTAACCCCCCTTTTTCCCCCCCCTTTTTTCCCCCCCCTTTTTCCCCTTTTTAAAAAACCCCCCCAAAAACCCCCTCCACCCCCCCTTTTCCCCCTTTAAAATTTTCCCCCTCCCTGGTTTTTTTCCCCCCCCTTTTTTTTTTTAAAAAAATCCCCCCTTTAAATTCTCCCCTTTAAAAAAATTTTTTTTAAAACCCTTTCATTTTTTTGTTTTTTTAAAAAAAATTTTTCTGGTTTGCAAAAAAATTTTGGGGTTTTCCCCTCTTTAAACCTGGTTTCCCCTTTTTCCCGGAAATTTTTTTGGGGGTTTCAAATGGGTTGGGGTTTTCCCCGGGGGGTGCCGGGGGGGGTCCATCTTTGGGCCCCCCCCTTTTCCCCCTTGGCCCCCAAAAAAAAACCCCTTTTGAAAAGCCCCCCTTTTTGGGGCCGTTAAATTAAATTTCCCCCCTGAATTCCTAAAAAGGGCCCCCGTGCCCTTTTTTTAAACGCTCCCGGGCCCAAACCCTTTTTTTAAATTTTTTTTTAAAGAAAAGGGGGAAATTTTTAAAAGGGTTTTTTTATTTAAAACCCCCTTTTCCGTTTTTTTGTTTTCTTCTTTTTGGGGTTTTACCCCTTCCTAAAGGGGGGTTTTGGGGGTTTTTGACGGAAAAAAATTTTTTTTCGGGACTTTTTTTGGGGAAAAATTTTTGGAAACCGGGGAAATTTTCCCGAAACCCTTGTTCAAAAACCAAAAGGCCCCCAAAAAAAAATAAAAGCCTATTTTAAAGATTTTTTTAAAAAAAAATTAATTTTCAAAAAAGGGGGGTGTTTAAGAAAAAATAAAGTCCTTTTCAAAATTTAAATACCAATTTTTAATCACACAAATTAAATTAGTTTTTAAAAATTCCCCGGAAAGGAGAAGTTTTAAAAAAAAAAATTTAAAATGTTTTTTTGAAAATTTTTAAAATTTTTTATTTAACTGAACCCCCCTTTTTTATTTTAAATCAAAATTTTGTTAAAAAAAAACAAATTTTTTTTTATTTAAATTTTTTTCTTTGGGGGGGGGGAAAAAAAAATTTTTTTAAAAAATTTTTTCAAAAAAAATTTTAACCCCCGGCAAAATTTTTTGTTTTCCGGTTTTTAAAAAATTTGAAGCCCCCTTTTGGGCCCCCCCCCCCCAAAAACACATAAAGGGGTTCCCAAAAATTGGGGTTTAAAATTTTAAATTTTTAAAACCCCCCCGGGGGGGGCCCCCTACGGCCACCCCATGGGGGAAAAGGGGGTTGGGAAAAGCAAATGCGGGGGGTGGGGCCCCCCAAAAAAAAAAGGTTGGAAAAGGCCAGTGCCCAGGGTTTCCCCTTCATTCCTTTTGAAGTGGGCGTGTTTAGAATGTAAACAGATAGGTTGCTCTACAGTGCCTACAACTGTGCACAAAGTGAAGAGAATGGAAACAGGTCCTACTTGCAGTCAAATAGTTAATGTTTTAAACGAACCTCCAGTTTACATTCTACTTTGTAAACATGGCTATGATCCATCGATAAATAACGCCAACATATAGAAACCCTTTTTCCCCTTCCCAATTAGGCACAAGTGATATATATGACGTGCTACTTACACAGTCCTACGACTAACTGTTAAGTGCCACAGTGGTTGCTGTGACAGCGACCAGATAGATTTAGTAGGAGTCTCCTATCCCAAAACCCTGTTTTCTTTATATGAAAATTCATATTAATATATTTCTGACTGTATATTTTTTGTATATTTCACTTTTGAATACATTGCTACACATGCTAATATACATGTGTACATAGATATATACCTACATCATATATATATATATATAATTATTTAAAAAACATTATCTGTACATGTTTTAGTGTTGTGGTAAAATCAAACGTGTCCTTATGAATCTAAGGTAACCTATCGTGCTTGCCGAGACAGTTCTCGGAGCCTGGACAGCCCACGGCAACACATACCTTGGTGAAGTTCCTGTTGTTTGTGCTTCAACATAGCAACGGTCTCCCCACCCATCATCCCTGCCTTCACACCCATCTGACTCCCACATCCCGTCGGACTGTTTCCAAACAGGTAGCTGAGGTCTTCCTCGCTCGACACGCTGCTGCACGACATGCTCCTCGCAACAGCGCCACCTAGTGAGTGGCACAACAAACACCGTACATTGTGCCTACTCGCAATGGTGTCAACAGAAATGATTCGGGATTGTTGTAGCGTAGCAATAACTGCGTGGCGTTTGTTGTGACAATAATACCAGACTCAACAGTAGTTCCGAGAGAAATCGAGATCAGACACTGCACTTAGGCTTTCGTTTTTATATTTAGCAACGATGGATCTGGTTCTACAGCCACCGAATTATTATGATATATTATTAGATGAGTGATGACTGTAATGTGTGAAGTGGTAGCAGCTGCGATTTAACATCCACTCATCTGGACTGTTTACTTTATCTTTCCCTCAGTGAGACAACATACGCATTCCCAGGATCAAGCCGAGGCCAATTCAAGCCAAATCCGGGAAAGGACACACAAACAGACTTACCTTGTTGTTTTGGGGACATCATTCGGGCGAGTCCCACCAGCCCGCTCCCAACCGCACCCGAGGGAAGACTCCCGGCCTGGGAGATGGTTTGCTGTAACTGGGAGGTCAGCATGGCGTTCGCATTCATCCCGGGACTCCGTTGTGCCATGAAGCGGGGGCTCCGTTGCCCCAGGTAACGGGGGCTACTGGGCGTCTTGTTGACACTGAGCATGCGAGCGTGCAGGTTTGTACGATCCGCCGAGCACTGCGATGTCATGGTAGCCGTGGCGATGGTGCCGAGTTTATTTTGTGCGACGTGAGCGAGCGATGTTTCCGTCGTCATGGCGCCACACGTGCTGACACCTGGTGGCTGCATGATGGCCGTGTCCCAGCCATCTGGGAGCAAGCTGAGGACGTCGTTTATGTTGATCTGGTCAGGGTCAAGGTCGATGCAACTGGTGCTGCCACCGCAGGAGGGCGCTGTCGAATGCAGTAGCAGGTCGATGTTGGTGCCACCTAGTGACGACTGCGACATGACAGCGTTTTTTGGAAAGACCATCGCCGTCGGAGTCGCCTTAGGGCTGCCAACCAGGGGCTGAAGCAAGTTCCTGCAACACACGACGTATTCACACTCACATCAACGACCACCCACCAACATCACGCGGCAACACAAGTAACAACGACCACCTCTCTACAACGACTACCTGTCTATAACAATCACACTATGCCGGTCTAACTTACAGCTTCTTCACCATTCCAGACATCTCCATCGACAAACCGTCCTTTCAATTTTACAAATCAGATACGTGCAAATTTATCCTGCAGTGCCGTTCAATCAGCTGTGGTGTGTTCAAGTTAACATTGTCTGATGTGTGGGGAGATTAAGAAAAACATCAAATCAATTTCATTCAAATGCTACGCTTCTGCCATGTCTGTTTCAAAAACCGTACAATTTCTGCCGGTGGACACCACAGTGGTATGTAGGCAATGTCGCCTGAAGTCTGTAGAGCATTTGCATACACATGTAGAACATGTACCATGGCCACACCTAAATGTCACAGGATTGATCACGTTTACAAGGAAACATTCCAAAAACACAGAGCCAGAAAGAAATATATGTGAAATATTCATCTAGTTAATCAGCAGTACAGAAATCTTGCTAATGAAACATTCCCCACTGCACTATAAAGGTGATTAGTCTTGATGAACGCTTCACTTTGGAAAACAGTTAGACGGCTTGTGCGCAAGCAGTTCTGGTGTTACAAATAATAACAATGATTTACTTCTTTGTAATCATAAGATCGAATAAAATAAAAAAAATTTTTTTTTTTTTTTTTTTTTTTTTTTTTTTTTTTTTTTTTTTTTTTTTTTTTTTTTTTTTTTTTTTTTTTTTTTTTTTTTTTTTTTTTTTTTTTTTTTTTTTTTTTTTTTTTTTTTTTTTTTTTTTTTTTTTTTTTTTTTTTTTTTTTTTTTTTTTTTTTTTTTTTTTTTTTTTTTTTTTTTTTTTTTTTTTTTTTTTTTTTTTTTTTTTTTTTTTTTTTTTTTTTTTTTTTTTTTTTTTTTTTTAAAAAAAAAAAAAAAAAAAAAAAAAAAAAAAAAAAAAAAAAAAAAAAAAAAAAAAAAAAAAAAAAAAAAAAAAAAAAAAAAAAAAAAAAAAAAAAAAAAAAAAAAAAAAAAAAAAAAAAAAAAAAAAAAAAAAAAAAAAAAAAAAAAAAAAAAAAAAAAAAAAAAAAAAAAAAAAAAAAAAAAAAAAAAAAAAAAAAAAAAAAAAAAAAAAAAAAAAAAAAAAAAAAAAAAAAAAAAAAAAAAAAAAAAAATATTTTTTAAAAATTTTTTTATTTTTAATAAAAAATAAAAAAATTTTTTTTTTAAAAAAAAAAAAAAATTTTTTATTTTTCCCTTAAAAAAATTTTTTTTTTAAAAAACCCCCCCCTTTTTTTAAAAATTTTCCCCACCCCTTTTTTGGGGGGTTTTTTTTTGGGTTTTTTAAGGGGGGGGGAAAAAAATTTTCCCCCCTTTTCCCCCCAAAAAAAACCTTGAAAAAACCCCCTTTTTTTTTTTTTTTGGAAAAAAACTTTAGGGAAAATTTTTTTTTTTTTCCCCCCCTTTTTCCCCTTTTTAAAAAAAAATTTTTGAATAAATTTTTTTTTCAAATTTTTTAAAACCCCCCCCCAAAAAAAAACCCGGGCCCCCTTTGGGGGGAAAAAAGGGGGTTTTGAAAAATTTTTGGGGGGGGAAAAAGCCCTTTTAAAAAAAAAAGGGGGGGGGTTTGGGGGGGGGGTTTTTTTTTTTTAAAAATTTTTTGGGGGGGGGGTTTAAATTTTACCTTTTTGGGTTTTTTTTTTTTTAAAAAAATTTTTTTTTTAAAAAAATTTTTTTAAAAATTTTTAATTTTAAAAAAAAATTTTTCCCCCCCCCCTGGGGCACCCGGAAAGGCCGAAACCCCCAAAAAGGCCCAAAAATTTTTTTGGGGAAAAATTTTTCCCCTTTTTTTTTTTTTTTTGGGGGAAAAATTTTCCTTTTTTAAAAAAAATTTTTCCCCCCCGGGAATTAATCCCTTTTTTTGGGGGGTAAAAAAACCCAAAATTTTTTTAAAAAAAAATTTTTTTTTTTTTTAAAAAGGGGAAAAAAAACCCCCAACCCCCCCCTTAAAAAAATTCCCCCCCGGGGGGGGGGGCCCCCCTTTTTGGGGGGGGGTTTTTGGGGTTTTTTTTCCCCAAAAAAAGGAAATTTTTTGGGGGGCCCCCCTTTTTTTTGGGGGGTTTGGGAAAAATTTTTTTTTTTTAAAAAAAAAAAAAGTTTAAATTTTTAACCGCCCCCTTTTTTAAAATTTTCCCCAAAAAATTTTAAAAAAGGGGGGGGGTTTTTTTTGTTTAAAAATTTTTTTTTTAAGGGGGGAAAAAAAAAAAAAACCTTTTTTAAAAAAAAAAAAAAAAAAAATTTTTTTTAAAAACCCCCCCCAAAAAAAAAAAACCCCGGGGGGAAAATTTTTTTTTAAAAAGGGGGGGGTTTTTTTTTTTTTTTAAAAAAAACCCCCTTTTTAAAAAAAAATTTTTTTATAAGGGGGGGGCGGGGAAGGGTTTTTTGGGGGGGGGGGAAAAAAAAAATTTTAAAAAAATTTTTTTTTTTTAAAAAATTTTTAAAAAAAATTTTTTTTTAAAAAGGGGTTTTTTTCCCCAAAAAAAAAAAAAATTTTTTATATTTTTAAAAATTTTTTTTAAAACTTTAAAATTTTTAAAAACCCCCTTTTTTTTTTTTTTAAAAAATTTTAAAAAAAAATTTTTTAAATTTTTAAAAAAACTTTTTTTTTAAAACCCAAAATTTTTTGGGGCAAAAAATTTTTTTTTAAAAAAAAAAAAAAAATTTTCCCCCTTTTTTTTTTGGGGGTTTTTTTTTTTTTTTAAAAAAAGGTTTTTTTTTGGAAAAAAATTTTTTTAAAAAAAAATTTTTTCCCCCAAACCTGGTTTTTTTTAATTTGGGGGGTTTGGGGGGGGCCCAACCCCCAAAAAAAAATTTTTAAAAAAGGGGAAAAAAAAAAGGGGGGGAAAAAACCCGGGCAAAAAAAAAAATTTTTTTTTTTTTTTCCCAAAAAAGGGGGTTTTTTTTTTTTGGGGGAAAAACCCCCCAAAAAAAAATTTTTTTTAAAAAAAAAAAAAAAAAAAAAAAAAATTTTAAAAAAAAAAAAAAATTTTATTTAAAAAAAAAAATTTTTTTTTTTTTCCCCCAAAACAGTTTTAAAAAATTTTTTGGGGGAAGGGGAAAGGGAAAAAAAAGCAAAAAATTTTTTTTTACCCTTTTTTGGGGGAAAAAAATTTTTAAAAAAAGTTTTCCCCCTTTTTCCCCGGGGCCCCCCCCAAAAGGGACCCTTGTTTAAAGGGCATTTATTTCCCCCAAAATAAAAAATGACAATAATGAATATTATATATATATATATATGATGTAGGTATATATCTATGTACACATGTATATTAGCATGTGTAGCAATGTATTCAAAAGTGAAATATACAATAGAAGATATACAGTCAGAAATATATTAATATGAATTTTCATATAAAGAAAACAGTTGTGGGATAGGAGACTCCTACTAAGATCTATCTGGTCGCTGTCACAGCAACCACTGTGGCACTTAACAGTTAGTCGTATGGACTGTGTAAGTAGCACGTCATATATATCACTTGTGCCTAATTGGAGAATGTTTCTATATGTTGGCGTTATTTATCGATGGATCATAGCCATGTTTACAAAGTAGAATGTAAACTGGAGGTTCGTTTAAAACATTAACTATTTGACTGCAAGTAGGACCTGTTTCCATTCTCTTCACTTTGTGCACAGTTGTAGGACGTAACAACCTACGTTTACACAAACAGCCCCTTCATGAAATGAAAGAATAAAATTTCAACAGTTACTGAAACAAAAGTTTTTAAGGATTCGCTTTGAAATACCCATTCCGTTGTACACTGCTTCATGTCACTTTGAGGAAAAAATCGTGGCACCAGCAGCCAAGCTGATGGGGCATCAATCACAGCAGACCAACCGCAACCAAACACACCTACAACAACAGCAGCAGAATACCCAAAGGGGGGGTCGGGTAAAAATACCAAACTCTTGCATCTGCTGACGCGAAAGTCGTCAGTTGTGCACCGCAGCAAAAGCAGCTGCTGCAACAGCAGCAGTTGCAGCTGCGCAGCGATGCAGCGGCGCGGCATCAGCAACAGCAACAGCACTGGTGGCACATTGAGGAGATCTAAGTGGCAGCGGTCGAAGTCGGTGAACATGAACAAGGGAATGTCCCACCAACGGTGCGGCGTGGGTCAACCCCGGAGTGACCGTGGGCACTGTCCAGTCCTGACCAGCAGCCTCAAGCACGTCGGTGGGGGAGCGGCCGGGTGGATGGGTGGGGGCGGCGAGTGGAAGGACAGGTCGGCAGTTGTGGGGCGGGGCGGGGTGGGAAGAGTGAGAACGGGGGAGGGAGATTTGAAGAATGAGGGGGGGAATGAATGGGGAGGGGAGATGTTTAGGGAGGGGAGAATGAGGGGGGGGAGAGAAAGGGGGAGGGGGGGGGTGAAGGGAGGGGAAGAGAGGAGGGGGGGAGTATGGAGGGAGGGGAATGTATAGGGAGGGGAGATGTATGGAGGAGGGGGGGGTGTATAGGAGGGGAGATGTATGGATGAGGGGGAGATGTATGGAGGGAGGGGAATGTATGGAGGTGGAGATGTATGGAAGGGGAAATTTTGGAGGGAGGGGGAAATTATGGAGGGCGTGATGAATAGGAATGCAAGTGATGAGAGAGAATAAGAGGGTAGAAGAGAAAGGACTTGAGTGATAAGCTTTAAACTCACCTGTGAAAGAATTTAGCGAGAAGGTTGAAAACTTAAAGTTTAGTGTGAATGAAGTAATCTGTTGACACAACTTCTAAGAGGATAAGCAGGTCATACTAACGGAAAGCGCCAACACAAACAAGCTACTGCAGCGCCTCTGGGGAAAGGGCCATGACATTAATGCGGCCCGTACATGCCAGTGGTTTTCCGCTTGTATTGTTTGAGACCAAGTATAAGTATTAAAGATCATCATATGACAAAAATCTGTTTTGCAAAGGGATATTATTGCCTGGCAATGACATTGTTGTAGCTGCTGTGTGGACAGCAGGTATTTCTTATGTATCCAATACGTGTCATTGGGTTATTAGTATTAGGGCAGGACATATTAATACACATTAGACCTAAGGTCGGCCAAACCCGCGTAAAAGCTGACACTTCAGCTCAAACAAACGCAGCCCGAAATAAAGACAAAACGCTTTATTGTTTTGTGGTCCATCTGCGGGAAAGGTGAAAACATTAGCAACGATATAAACTGGTACTTTTCAGTATTACAAAGTAAATAATTTTATCAGAAAACGTTATATAGTAAAGTTGCTTTGAACTTTTTGATTGGTTCACATTATATTACAGATAAGTCTACAGACTTTTGTCTTGTAATTATCTGCCGTGGCATGCCATGTGGTGAGCTTTAATATGTTGTACAGGGTCGTGATCGCCAAGTCTAAAGAAACCATCATGTCATCGTCACAGTTCGTTGGTGACCTCGCAGACGATTCATCACTTAGTCGCTTCCTCAATGAGAGCATGACACAGTCACTGACATCACCGACAAGCGCCACAATGCCGACGTCGGGCTGCCGCAAACGTGCGTTGGAGGAGGCCGTATTTGCTCGAGGACCACAAAGGAAGCCCTTGCGGGATAAAGCGGAAGGCGTCGGACGAGGGCGTCGTTGGAAGCACGGACTCGGTGGACACCGAAATGTCAGCAGCGAACAAACCGTCAAACCGGAACGTGCTGCTGGCAAGGCTGTTGTCGAAACGCGCGGCGACGGAGGCAGTGTTGAACCCGCGAGCCGTCAGCCTTGTGTCGGTGCCCCACCCCCTGCTGCAAGTGCCCCAGAATCGGGGTGCCAATGGGGTGCAGTCAACGGAGTTACCCAAGATGTCGACGGGGCCCCGCACAGAAGCCGACCGCGTGGGACAACCCGCGCACGGACCCGAACAGCCCATTCCCTGGCAACACAAAAGAGAACCCGGGTTTGGGCATGACGAACTCGATGTCTACGAATCAGAACCTGAACGCGAGCATCGCCGACGCGAGGG